>JAAXYW010003492.1:0-11514 GCA_036851895.1 Orthonychiurus folsomi | reverse complement strand
ACTTCGACCCGTGTCCCGTCGATCCGCATCAAGGACGTTTACATTATTATCCGGGTATCCTTGCTGACCACGGCCGTAGTTCTCATAGCCGCGGGACTGGACATCTTGCATATTCGTGTTGCCATAATTCCTTTGACGTGCATTCCAATCCGCTACAACTGCTCCAACATCCGAAGGATTAACCCCTGGACTCGGATTTGTATTCCAATTATTTCCATTGCCGGCCGCAGGATTGCGATTTCCATTCCCATACACGTTTGGACTATAGAATTCGCTTATATTTCCGTAGATCCGATGCGTGCCGTTTGCATAGTATTGGCTGGGATCAAAGTTTCCGTAATTTTGAGGACCATACTGGCCACGATAATTGTTTCTGTCATAAGCAGTATTATAGTTAATATTTTGTCTGTCACGACCCGAAGAATTTGCGTTACTTCCACCGGTGGGTGAATTTGAATTTGCATTCAGTCGGTCTCTCGTATTGTAGTAATGATCACTGAATTGGGTTTGCTGTCCTAATGTGATTTCCGCGTATGCAAATACTAATAAAATCCCCGCAATGTGAATCCGTGGCATTTTCGGGCTGTCCAATTCTTATGACAAACTGGATGGATTGAATAAAAATCAAAGCAATATTCTTGGCAATTCCTAATGTTGCGTGATGGCTGAGTAATCCACTGTGTTAAGAATCCTTCCAGCGCACAGATTAAATGCGTGAAAAAACAATAGTGATTAACCATTAATTTCGTTCACTGCACTCTACACTGCACAGCGGAGACACCGCACCCGGCTTGTTTTTGTTTTCGCAAATTAAGTTAAGATGCCAAACGTGCTTGCACTTCGCCACACCTCATCAACATGATTTAGCATTTGCACTCGTAAAAACGTAACCTTTTAAACCTTTATCAGACTTTTAATATTCCCCGTAACTTGGGTGATTCAGTCTGCGTCGCGTCGTCAGTCAGTCAGTCATCAACCGGGATAAAATATGACTCCAGCCCGTGTTACCGTTCCCACTTGAACTTGACGAGATAATTCGCACATAATTTAGGAGGGGAATCCGGTGATTTTGTCCGTGTCACTGCAATTATTTGATTGTCTCACTTCCGGATGACGGCTGATAATAGAATTCAAAGTAATGCATTGCTGTATTTTCAGTCTAGTGCACTTGGACTTACGTGTGTGTAAAAATGGCAAAATAGAATTAAGTTATTAAATAAATAAATAAATTGGAACACATTACACAACACACCCGGGTTGGCTTAAATTGTACTGGGCTATGGAGGTGTGTACTGCTGTTTGATCCACCACACCTCACCCTTTGCTTCGCCGTTATGAAGACTCTCAACGTGAGACTCTTCAGATAAAAAAGATTAGGGAACTAGTTGTGTGTATCCCCTGATTCCCTTTTACCTGGCGGACATTCTCCTGTCTGAAAGTGTAAACCAACCTGCATATCCCATTGTATTCCTGGTGCTTCGTCGTTAGGCAACGGTTAGTGCACACAGATACCAGTGCCAAGAGTTAACGAACGACCAAGCCGGGGGTTATTTTGCACATGTGGAGAACAGGAAGGATGATTTTCGATGCGAACTTCTAATTTAATGCATGGGGGCAGGTGGCAACGGAAGGAATTAGTCCAGCCAGATTATGAGCTTTACACTTCAATGGCCAGGATGACTACATTACACACAACCATTTGCATTCCTGATAATTGATTATGGAAATGGCACTGATCCTAATTTTTGAGGTTACGATCCATGATAACACAATGCAATGCAATAACAAGCACCAAAACTACACGTACTGCGATTCGATATTTTGAAAGGCAGCACAAGAAATACTTGTACAAGTTTTTAAGAAAGTTAATATTCACAATTCTTGGTAGTACAGGTTTTGAGGAAAACTTTATATTAAACTGAGTAGCCGAAATATGTACGCTTCAAAAATTTGACACATGAAAGTATTCGTAGAAACAACTAATCTGTTGACAAATGAGTGCAAAGTTATATTCCAAGTAGAATTAAATCAACCCCGATAACTTTAGTAAGTTGCATCTTCCCCGGAATCCGCGGACACCGCTTTGGTTGTCTCTGGTTCATAGAAATCCAGGCGCTCAGAGTTCTTCTCATAATAGAAGTCTCCTTCATAAACTGAAGTCATTTCCTTGAATGCTAATCCGAACTCCTTAGAGGATTCACGTCTTTCTTCTGATGTGCAACAGGTGGACACATTTTGATTAAGATCTGCTTGGACCGGAACATGTTCTTCTAAAATTTCGACACTTTTATTAGTGTTAGCAGATGCATCTTTGTCGTCGGGTCCGGAATTACGCAACTGCTCTTCGGGGTCCAAATCTCTCTTATAAAAATTTAATTCAATATAGAGGAATCCATCGGCGAACTGAAAGACACGCTGACCCCTCAAAGATGATGCTCGTATTTGATTTCGCTGGGTCCATTGCCAGTAACAATCAATTGTGAACTCCGTGGTGTATTTTAGAATACAAAGAAGGCACACGGAAAGTCCGCAACTACATATGAGAAGTAAAATGGAAGCCTGACAGTAAAAGTTTTCCAAAAGTCCAGCCAGTATGAGCACAGCTAATATGGGGATAATGCGTGTACTCAATATCGGCACTGGTTTGGTGAAGTCAAATTCGTATTTGAATTTCAGTAATCTCGAATCAATCTCAAGGAGGATTTTAAGACATTCTATCACGCCCAGTGAAGAAATCTCTCTTTGATTTCTTCTAGCCTGCACAAAGATGATTGTAGTTTAGTCAATTAAGTTAAAATGGAGAGGGGAACAATAAATTGTTTTAACAAAATTCCAATCCATAATTACCATTAATGTTGAGTGAACTTTTTGATCCAGGCTCTGAGGATTTCAAACTTACCCTAAATCCTATTTTTTAAATAACCATTCCCCAGAAATTTTGCTAATAATTTGCACCTGATATATTTATTTGGGTTTTAAGGTCTGGGCAACCAAGCCCCATTAATCAAAATTAGATACATTGCTCAAATTGCTAATCTTAAATTGTTTGGAAGGGTATATTCAGCCCTGTGGAATTACCTTTTTTTTGCCATGACTGTGACATATTTTAGACTCTTACATTCTGAATGGTTCCGAGTTTAAATTGAATTTAAACAAAACACAGACGCAACCTTTAAAAATTAAACAGTGTTTATGTTTGTTTTAGCGGTGAAGTTTGGCTGCTTTGCAATTAGTCTAATCTTAAATTGTTTGGAAGGGTATCTTTAGCCCTGTGGAATTACCTTTTTTTGCCATGACTGTGACATATTTTAGACTCTTACATTCTGAATGGTTCCGAGTTAAATTTGGGTTTGGCATTCCAATTGACTTCAGCTCGGTTTCTTGTTCTGGCATTGATTAAAACATATTCAACGAAGAATGAGGATTTTTCTATTGCCCACACCAGTTTTAAACTTACGTAGTGTAGTTCATACAATTGCAACAATAAAGTCATTATAAGAATGAAACCAGAGGTTCACTGCCGCAAAGCTGACCTTCACCTCATGATTGTACAATTAATTAATTGCAGACTATTCATGGGAAGCCAAAGATGCACGATTTTAGACAACGACCTGGATTTCACTTTTGTGATATACATATAGTTTCTCATCAGATGCCTTTGACTTGAGCGTGCACTTCTTTTAATAATCTAGAAATAATTTAAGAGCGGATGCAAAGGAAATTGCAAAAAAATAAATCCGCCCCAAATGGACGAGTTCCTTTGTTCAAAGCGGAAAGACGCGAACAAAAAAATTTCAATTGTGAAACAATGCAGACACGGCACGGGTTGCATGATGCCCCTACGTCAGTCCGTGCTTCCTAAACTAAAGGCAGTGCACGAGGAGAAAGCGAGTTGTTTACACACACATGTGACTCATACTCAAATCATCTCCAAATTCTTCAGTCTTTTTATAAGGTTTAGTTTTAACATTAGTTTACATCTCTACACTTTTCGCGTAATGGTTCAATATATTTAGAATAACTCATTGGATGTGTGGATGTGTGTGTGTGCCTTTTGGATTGATTGCTGATTGGGAATATCGCGCTTTTTTACAAGATATTTAATTTGACGTGGACGTACGTGAATACTCTTTTTTGGTCAAGGGTGAGAAGTTTTAGATCAGTTTGCTTAAGGTAATGCCCGAGATTTTAATTACAATTACTTTCCTAACCTTATCGTTACGCACATTTTGACGTTGACTAGAATCTGAATGTGAGAAAAAACTGATACCATTACCGGTGGTAGTCAATTTTGTCTTGCAAACCAAGTATCCTACTACTGCGCTCCACAGTGATTTGTTCTAAACCGTAATTCAAGAATAAATTAGAATTAGAATTTAAAGTCAAAGACCGCAAAAACTCGTCTGCACTAACTTGGGAGCTGACACCATGATCATTGAACTTGAATGGGATTGAATACAATGGGAAAATTAATGTGCCTTACGTTAGAATATGATACAAGCTATTATGCAAATGCCAATTTGAAATAATGGCTTTATGGCGAGAAGAGTACTGAATGAGAGATGGATATTATAAATAGTTTGTATAACTGGTTAACCTTTCACGCATTTAATTTTTAAAAGCTCATTCAACTTATCATGGTTTCGTTTGCTACACCCTTCCAGCCATCCCATTTCATTAATCGCATAGAACTTGACCTCATCATATCTATGTAGGCTAGGTGGGACTACGCGGTTGACATTTTAAACCCGTAACGAAAATTCCTAGTTGCGAAGTTGCGATTCTAGGCATCTCGTTGCCTTTTTGCCTTTGTAGTTAAAATTATATTTTTCACGTGGTAAAGGTTCATCAAAACAATTTAAAGTATTTCGCCTGACTTAAATAGCATATCCTTAATACTCACTACTGACATACAAAATATATGAACTAACCACCCAATTTCATTATACTGTATTTGGATACAGGCCCCACTAAATGCCACTCAAAATCTTAAAACGCTCCAGCAAACAGTACAACGTGGTGTCAAAATCAACTTTTGTAATTTCCGTGGAATTACTTGACAATGGAATCATGGAATGCACACTGGATGCCGATAGCAGCGGAACAGACTGCTTACTTAATATTTCTCAAAGACTTGGCCTTCATCAGGTAACTTCAGTAATTTGTTGACGAACACATGCTAAGGGTCTACTACTTGCCTATGCTTTGCAGTAGTAATGGTGAAACTTTTTTTCAGCCTGAATTTTTTGGACTCCGTTACATTAGCAGAGGTGTTCCTCCCCGACAAAGGTGGGTAGAACTGGAAAGGCCATTGAAAAAGCAACTGGAGAAACATGCCCAAGATTCACAATTGAGTTTGGGCGTTATGTATTACGTTGCAGATGTCAACTTGCTTAAAGATGAAATGGCCAGGTAATTTCACGGAATTATCATATTTACAATTTTATATGTATGTCTACGTATTTTGTGTAGGTATCACTACTTTCTGCAGCTCAAAAGCGACGTAATTGATGGAAAATTGAATTGTAGTATTGAACAAGCAATTTCCTTAGCTGCATATAGTCTTCAAGCGGAGTTTGGTGATTATGACCCAGAAAGACACACTATTGAATACCTGCGAGATTTTGCAATTCTTCCTAAGGTACTAAAAAGGAGAATTTAAAGGCAAATCTTTGTTATTACACCCAATTTTTACGTTGCAGGACTTGAATGAGAATACGTACCGAGAAATTAACATAGACGCTCTCTATGAAGCAGTAGCACGACAGTACGGAAGTCTTATTGGATTTCCTCCTGCCTTAGCAGAAATTTACTATATAATGGTAGCTCAACAACTAGATGGATATGGTCAAGAAGCTTATCCTGCAAAAGATGACTCAGGAAATGATATTTTAATTTGTATTTCTGCCAATGGATTAGTCATTCGGAGGAGAGACTGGACACAAATTGCTGTATTTCGGTGAGCCCACTTGTACTTATGTAGCAGGTGGGGATACCTTACAATTCAGGTTTTCAATTCTGTTCTTTTCTTGCTTTGATGACTTTCAGTTGGAGTGACATAAAATCTCTTGTGGGTCATAAAAGAATGTTTGTTGTTGAGAGTGCACAATCCCAAAGAACAATACAATTTCATTTCACGGACCCTGAAGTCGTAAAATACGTGAGGAAAATGTGCCTTCTGCAAACTACTTTTCATAAAAACAGCCTTAAGGTCGACACATCTAATCCACAGAATCAGCACATTTATGCAAATGTGGATAAATTGGTGAGTTCACACACTAACAATTCTAGCCCTTCAATAGAAATGTTGTGTTGGTTGGTGGATTTGCTATTTTTATTCATACAGGATACCCCATCGTCAAATGGAAGTACAAAAAGCACTCCGGACCTCCTACTTCAAGCCAATGTAGGAGCAGGTTGTCATTATTCCCTCGGTAATATTTTTGCTGGGCATAGCCAAGCAGCAGTCTCCGGTGTCAATTTGCACGCACCTCTGAGTCATCAGAATTTTCGCCAACCTCTGATTCATCGGTCCTTTCAAGAACTGCCTCAGTCTCAACAACCTGGCAGACCTTTCACCCCTATGACAGTTAATGGTGGCAATATAATGCCAAACATACGACTCGGGGCTACAAACCACAATGTGAACTTTAACCGGAATGGCACACCAGATCCTAGTGGCAATGTGGATTTTCAGTCAATGCTTCCCCCTTACAGAGCTGCTCCCGACTACGACACAGCAGTGCAACTAAAGTATAGCCAACCGAGGAATCTTAAAGGTTCCTCACAGTTGTACTACGCCGATCAACAGGAGGTTAGGAATTTTTTCCATTAAGCAGTAATCGTTGTGCTTGCTTTTATTAATTTCATTGCTATTTTGTAAGTTGTAATTAATTTCAGGAAGAACCGATTTACCAGAACGACATTGTTTCCCAAATGAATTCAATTGAACTACGTGAGCGAGAAAGGGGCTCTCAAAATCGAAGGTTGCTAGCATTTGCAATATCATTATGTTACATGCACACATATTTATATTTTCAAAAAGTTTCGTAACTCTTGAATAACCTTTGACCTTTATTTCTAATATTTCAGCCGTACCCCTGAAACAAGCATACCGGCAAGTGCTCAACCTCAGCAGCAGCATCCAGTGCACGCCCAAACCGCAGAAGCTGACATGTATGTTTATAAACCTCCACCTCCTTATCCAGGAACCAAGCAATTAGAACATCAAAAACAACGCGAAAGAGAGGGCACCCCTCCGGATTTTACAAGTAGCAACAGCAAATCCAGATCCAGTTTCACTAACCACGCGGATGCTATGAAGCAAATTGAAGCGCAATTAAAATCATCTTCATCCTCTACGTCAGTGTCTTCTGCTGCCCTCGGAGACACATCTGTTTCAAATGCATCCACAAGCAGCATCAATGTTGAGGGCATTTACTCCCACCCGTACTGGTCTGCACCTCCATTAAAATCACAGTTACGACTCTCTGACTCTTCCATTGGAGCAAGGAGTGATGACAGTCAACCAAGTACATCGTCGAACTCCAACCTTCAAGGCCCGATAGGCCGCTCCAAAGTCTCTCCAGCTAATAGTAATGCCCGGACAGAGCATCTTGTTCTTGAAAAAGTCAAGTCCACTTCTTCACTGGCGAAGGATCAGGCGCATGTAATATATCAAGTTGTCTAGCTTTTTAATACTGTTCGTGTCCTGACTGACATCCGACTTTGTGGTGCAGGGTGGGCAGCTGTATGGCAAAAGTGTTGATCCCAACATTATGAATGTTGAATTAATGAAGGAGTTTGTGTCGATTCCCAAAACTAAAGCAAATCCTGTCATCTTAACAGCATTGAAGAAAGAGAACTCACGTGGAAATAGGTAAGTCCTGCTTGGCAAAACTTAACCATTTGACACACACAGTCTAAATTTAATTACAGATTTCCAAATGTTCTGCCCTACGAAGATAATATGGTTCGACTAACCCCAACCAGACACAACCCCAATGGATATGTCAACGCTTCTCCTATTGCTGTAATGCTCGTTCTGCTCTCTTGTATTTGCCCTGACCCATTTGAATGTTGATATTTGGTTTTGGTTTTACAGGCTCATGTAAGTGGAAGAGATTGGAAATACATAATTGGGCAGCTTCCAGTTGCTGGCTTTTCCGTGGCAGTTTTATGGCAAATGATTTGGGAAACTGAAACAAAAATTATAGTTGCATTGGAAAGGGATTCATCTGCCCCATTCTATCCCATTGACAGTGGCGCATCTCAAATATTTGGTGACGTAAGTTTTTTTGATTGGCCCAATCTTTGCGCACACGTTATATTCTTAACTTCAGTTTCAAGTGATTGACTGCAAGAGCGACCAAAGCAATTCCAGCTCTATTGCTCGAGAGCTGATGCTAATATATTTACCAAAAAAGAAGACCAGGAGAGTATGGATGCTGCCGTATGAGGACGAATGGAAGGACGATGTTCCAATACACACAGAGCACTTTCTTTGTATGATAAATGTGTACTAATTTAGTATTTCTAATGCAGAAATCCAATAATGTTATTCCAATTTAAGGCTTTCTGGAAGAGGTCAACTCAGTTCAGCGCAAAGTAAGTGATCCCAGCACACCTTTAACGGTCCTTTGCGGAACAGGTGCTGGAAGAAGCGGAGTTTTCGTGTTATCTGATCTTCTTCTTCATGCTGCCGACAATGGAGATGTAATAAATTTACTAGCTACTATCAAAGAATGAGAAAGTTATTCACAATATTGATTTTCTTAGAAACTTCGGTGCGATAGTCTCTTGGGTCATCTGCGGACTCAACGAATGCTACTTGTTTCATCAGCTTACCAGTATGCATTTGTGTTACACATCCTTGCCGAACACCTGGCTCAATCTAGACTAATCTAGGTTAGTTTTTATACAATCTAAGATTTCTCAATAGTGTATTTCAAACATTTTGTATTTCTACATATCACAAAATCTGAAATGCTCGGAGAGCGCTCATGCCTTCCTATCTCGGCCTACTTAAATTTTATGTAACTATTTTAAGAATAACCTACTTCAATGATCAATTTAAGAAATATGAACAAAGCCCTTCTTCGATACCTTTTAATACTCGTCAAAGACTTTAAAACCTTGGCGTACTATTGTGGCATATGTATTCCAGTATTAGTTGCATTTTAAATCGTACCATATTGTACACATAAAAGAACGTCGGCCTTACAATGCCAATGATTTTAAATAGAAATGATCTAAATATTTTATTGGATGTTGACGGTTAGCTCCGAAAAAGTATATGTAAGTATGCTCCAATTGTTGGAAACCGCTAAGCATATTTAATGATTGAAGGATATTTAGCAAATAGTAAGATGTAAGCATATTTTAAAGTATATGACAATTTGAAAATAAACGAAGCAATCATCAATTATTAACCGATTTTATTGACTTAACTCGGTGTCCTTATCGTGTATCGTCTCTTTCCTGTGCTTCCATTCTTAACCGCGACATTTTGAAATTACGATTATATAAACATGATGATGGTAATTATCCTTTAACTGTAATACATGATTCAATTGATTCTGTAATTTGTAATTTGTAAATAGTATTCTTAAGTGCATAGACTTGATTCATTGTAATTTGAATTGAACTAAACGACTTGGAGGGGGGGATAATACAACATAATAGCTAAATATTGATTAACCTAGTTAAAATACTTTGTTCAAGAATTTTTCTTCGCTTTAATAGCTCTCTTTCGGTCTGAACCTTCATCCTTAGATTTGCCATTGCTACTAGTGCTTCCCCCTCCAAAGAATGAGGTCAACATCTCTGACATTTCAGGCATTTCATACTTGGGCAGACTCACTTGTTCCATTTCACGACGTGTTTCTGGATCTGACATCATTTTAGGGAGAATAACGATGAGGACAAGTGGAAGGACCATCATGAGTACCATTGGACTTAGGAGTACGTCTGTTATACGCCATTGTTCTCTCGCTTGGAAATAGCGATCTGAAATACAGTGATAATAATGCTCACCAGCTAAGCTCTCAATGCTTAGAAATTATGTCATGAGATGTCAATTATATGTCAATTATACTTACATGCTCCAATTGGGGTGAAGCGCAGAGGGTATGTCAGGTGCGAGACTTGACTAGGTTGAAGGTGATTAACTTTCCTGGCTCGAATTTTACCCTTCGTTGTAATATCCACTCGTGCAGATTCATAATGGAATTGAGAATGAATAACTTCAACTACATGGGAACCTGATGATAGTCCTTGGACTGTAAAGCTTCCATCCTCTCGTAGAAATCCAAGATGCTCTCCACCATTGACCATGACTTGGGCACCTATAAACCAATCCGTTGGTGATTTCTTCTCCGGAGGACTAACTCGGCCTTCAATACTAAACCAATGCGCTCCATCCAAATCTTCTACACTTGAATCTCCGGAAACTGAAATCGTGTAGCTCCAAATGGTTACTAATATTAACCGTAGAAATCCTGAGGTATTCATTTCTGAAGGCAACAGGCGAGCCTGAAATGAAATACAAGAAAAAGGAAATTGTGAGCTAATATCAACTCAGTCAACGTTCTTCTTAAGTATTATTCGGCAATCCTAGTAACTTAAAAAACGATGACTTAAACAATGGATAATTTTTTTAAATGTACGCATAAATTTATGGAAACTAAAAGCAAACACCTGACTAGGGGACGAGGTGAGTCACCCTCCAATTCAGCAAAATTTTCTTTCCAAAATTTCTTTTTAATCAGGTGTACTTACCGTCAAGTTCTAAAGGAAGGTGGTTCAATATATGTCTTGACCTGAAATGGATTTCAAAATGCTTAAAAATCTAGATTAAAAATTTATCTACTGCGCACAGGTGGACGACGATAGGAAGAGAAGGATGTTTTTTGAATTCCAATTTAATTCCCACATTTCCAGGGAGGGCGGAAACCATCGCATACGTTACAGATTTCAATGACTAATAATTAATTCCAGTAATAACAAATTTATTCCACACAGCAAGAATACGGTGACCTAGACCTGCTTACCCCAGCTTTTAATCCAGACTTTTAGAATTTGATAAAATTGTAGTGTTATCGCCCAACTAAGAAAAATTGTACAATTTTTATATCCTTATGCACGAAATATCAGGTTGGGTAGGGCAGCTAGTTTAGTTAAGAAGGTCAATTAACTATATTGAAAACACCAGGAGTAGGATAATAGTAGCGTGCTTGCCATGCTTGGGCACTAGAGACTACATAAATACTTGGCTGCCACACACTAAATTAAATATAAAGGTATATATGAGCACACTATAAATTTGCGCAATGAACATCGCAAACGTCATCTCATGCTTAATGAGCTACATATGGTTGGTTGATAAATTTTAACAAGCTAACAGTGATGTAATATTTGGAAAGTTAACCTACAACACCTTGACAAAGAGTACATATGCAGGAGAGGTACTTCATATTAGGTAAACATGTATCACAATTGTAAGATTTGAATGAA
>JAAXYW010003491.1:0-11515 GCA_036851895.1 Orthonychiurus folsomi | reverse complement strand
TTCCAAATTTATTTCTACCGTGAGAACCAATTTTTTAAAAATATTTAAGAACGAAATATAGCACCCCACCGAACCGAACCGGCCCCGCGAGTCCAAGTTAACCTTAGGCAAATGGAGGATTTGCGTTCGTCTTCAAGTAGTAGGTGCCAGTAGAGCTGTAAAAACTTTGAATTTAAAAAGTTGTCAAGTAATTATACATTTTTACTAAGTCCATATAAATTAAGTCTTATTGTTAACCTAGTAGAGACAGGTTCACCCATCAGCGTTGAGTCGGTACATGCACATTGTCCTGATGTGGTGTATTGAGCCCAGCTTGCACATTTACAAGATTTGAAGCCTTTCGTTGACCTGATAGACTCTGTGAAGAATTTGTAGGCTCGATTATGGCTGCAAAGTCCTAAACTCAAAGAAATTATTTTTGCAACAGTGATTAATTCGGTCTTTAAGCCAATACCAGGCCACAGTCAGCAAAATGGCTTTGCCTGATTGACATAACATTTATTACTCACTCACTTGGATACTCTAATCCCAATATTCCACAACCTGGCTGTTTTACACCTCCGTTCGGATAAAAATCCACTGTTCCCCTTGGAGGATCAGCAGTGCTGCTTGTAGAAAATACGCCTCCACCGGAAGTATCAATGACATCAACAAAATCCGCATCACCTGAGTCCAACCTTTATAAAAAGAACTCGTAAAAATTATCATTACACCAAATTTAATTTCTAAAATACCCTTGATTCTTATCGACACTGGTGTCGAATCCATCTCTTGCAGGATCCAATCCTGTGACCCTAGGAATTTTAGTTCCATTTCCTAAATTATAGGATATAAACGCCCCGACTTGTCCACCAAGACTATGCCCAATAAAATGAACACTGCTCAATTGGATCCAACCATTTTGTACAAGAACATTAATCAGTGCAGCTATTTCTTGTCCAACAATTCTTGCATTTTGACTGGCTGTCGCAAATGGAACAGCGGCAGATGATAATTGGGCCCAGTCAACAGCTACCACATTTGTGTCACTTGCCAGACTCAAATATTCTATGTGTAATATTTTAAACAGATTTGTAGCTAAACACGTAAATAGATTTCTACTAAAGTTGCGTTAATAAAGGCTTGTGGTGTAAACCGGTTTTTGTCGCTTGAGGGAACTCCGCCTGATAGTCCGAAGTATAGCCATGGCACAAAAATTTCAACGGTGCATTCCGAATAAAATGTGAGTTGACCACAGAATTCTGATTTGCAGAAAGCAAGTCCGGAGAAGACGGGTTTTGCCTTGAGCAGTAATCATTAGTATTTTGAATTCAGAATATGATTGAAATTAATTGGAAACTTACTTTGTGTACAAGTAAAAGCGGAGACCTGCCACGTCGCATTTTGCAGCACCGCACAAAAGGATCAAAATTGGGAAAGCAAATGTAAATGTAATTGACATTATTTATAGCTTTTTCAAGACAGGATCGGTGAAATCGCGTTTTAGTTCTGCGAAATAACCTGTGAGAAGTTATACTTTGAGTCATTATGCGATCGACCCTTTATACTTTCAGAAACGTGTTGTGGATTTTTCAGTGAGTAATTATGATTTAATTTATGAAGCATACAAGTCAATATTTAGTTACATGTCAGACTAAACACAAGTGCTTGGGAATTCTTTCTGTATAAATCGGTGTATGAAACAAATTTTCTTTACGGCCAACTCATAAAATAGAACACACCTGCCGCTTCGCTGCTGTTCCGCTAACCACTAACCATAATGGCAAAGTTGTGCAGTGTGATAAAGTATTTGGAAATTTCAGAGTTTCAAATGCGATGGCCTGCTCCTTTAATTCATCACCCTTAACTAAAGTAAACATGTAAACATATACCCCGAACTCACCGAAAATTAGTTTATTTGCTATTGCACAGGTCAAGTACACTTTTCAATTTATTATACAGATAATTGACATCGAGAAGTTCAATAACAAAAGCAGATGGATTTACTGTTTGAGGATTGTAAACCAAATTTATTGCTGCTCTGTACGTACTACGCTGATACGCTTGTCATCGTGGCAAACAGTATTTAACGCTCCAGTATTTCCAATTGGAACTCTGGATGGTTTTCAATCCTAAAAATTAATAATTTCAATCAGAATTTTAATCGGTTGAATAAATTTAACAAAAGGTTAAACCAAAGTGTAAAAAAAAATACCCAGGAAAGCCATTCTTCCAATCAAATCCCCAGGAGCCCTCTTTTCCTGAATCGAGAGCATGCAACTTGTCCATTGACTCTTGATCCAAGTTGAAATGGAAAATCTGAATTAGAAAAATGCGACATGTGAAACACTGCGCTTAGTCATTTCTATTTAACATCTGCCAAACCTGGAAATTGCTTTTAATCCTGTCTGGGTTAACACTCTTTATTGCTTTTAATCCTGCCTGGGTTAACACTCTTAGGAATGACAACAATCTCTTGTTGTGCAAGGAAGCGAAGCAGAACTTGTGCAGGTGACACGTCGAATTTCTTTGCAATTTCTACTACATTTGCATTCTCCAAAAGGGACGGAATGGCGACTTTCCTGCAAATAAATGAGTGAATATTATATAATATTGACAAGAATTTTGTTTAAAGGATAGAAAAAACAATTCACTTACAAATTACTTCCATTGCTGGCATAATATTCCTTTCGGCCTGGAGACCCCAGCGGGGCAAATGCGCAAATGGTTATTCCTAATTTCTTCGATAATTCCCTCAACGCTTTCTTCGGGTACGTAGCGTTCAGCTCAACCTAAAAATTTAAATGCACATTTTAACATTGCTGGTTTATTTGGCTCCGCCACAGTTCACATTAAGTTTGAAACAATAGTGCGCGAGAGAAATTTGCTGACCTGATGATTAGCAGGTTGGATTCTCGCAATGTTTGCAATCCTTTGAACTTGTGCTAAACTAAAATTAGACAATCCAATTGCCTTCGCACGCCCAGCATCAACTTGATCTTCCATGACTTTCCATGCATCTTCCAATGTAGCAGATGTGTCCGGAATAGCCTTCCCATCTACAACCAGATGCTCCTTACCATTTGGATGAGCTTTAATGGTGGCTGGGTTGTGCATCAAAAACAAATCCACGTAATCCAATTGCAGATTTTGCAGTGATAGCTTTGTCAAATTCTCGACACGATCAGGGTGTCCACCAAATACTGGAAGCTAAAATGAAATTTGTTT
Organism: Orthonychiurus folsomi; assembly: GCA_036851895.1. Classification (NCBI taxonomy): domain Eukaryota; kingdom Metazoa; phylum Arthropoda; class Collembola; order Poduromorpha; family Onychiuridae; genus Orthonychiurus; species Orthonychiurus folsomi. The sequence continues at coordinate 8,308 of JAAXYW010003491.1, read as the reverse complement.
GATTTTTTATTGAATATTATTTATTTAGTTGCACATCTGATTTGAGTAGCCTATATCCTTAAGCAAGAATAACACTACATACCTTTGTCACAATGAAAAGTTCCTCTCGTTTCACTTTTCCAGAAGCCACCCACTTCTTAATGACCCTATTATCGACAATAACAATTTTGAAAAAGGGCATTTAAAAGGGCATCAGCATTTAATAGCCGTGTATTTAAACTTACGTTCCGAGAACATCTTCATTTTTGTACCCATAAGCTGTGTCAAAGTGTCGATAGCCTGCATCAAATGCATTATCCAAAGCTGTTTCCAACTCTTTGTGATCATCAGACTGGAAATTAAAATGATGTAGGCTTTATAAAAAAAGTCGAGACTTTGATGTAAGTATTTAGCACGAAAAATTAATTTAGTCTAGGGTGTCAAATACAACTAGGTATTCTAAAAATTACCAAGCCAAGGAATCATCTATGCACTTTATTAAATCCAATACAATCCAAAAATCGACAATAAATTGTGAATTTGCAAACCTGCCACATTCCATATCCAATGATGGGCATTTTGGCTCCATTCGGTAGCAGAACGTGATCCTCCATTCTTGTTCCTTTGTTTCTAACTGCACTAGAATTGAAACGATGAGGTGTTGTTGGGGTCAAGTCTAAAGTCAAATTAATACTGGGCAGTAGAAATGAGGTTTGACAGATTTGTGAAAATCGGCTGATTTTGTGTCTCGCGCAAAAGACCGAGGAGATCCGTACAAATCCGAAGTTGGATTTGAACTGGGGCCGCATGGCTTTTATCTAATCCGAATTTATACTCATCCAAGCCTTGGTCGGTCGTATCAATGTCAATGCCAAATGCCTACGCGCCGCGCAGACATAAAACACACCAATTACATTGTGGGAGAAATGTACCCTAAAAGTCGATTAGTATTTAGTTAATTCTGTTTTTAGGCATGATTAAAATTGATTTGAAACAAAGGAATGGCTAATACGCCGTCTTAACCTCGTAACTGACTTATTGTAAATTTTAAATTTAGAAGTATAGACTAGTACAAATTAGATGTGGAATTAGTTGTGTGCCGGCCGCGGCCGTCGTGTGTGGATCGGAGGAGCTGGTTTTCGTCGTTAATTCCGGAGGAAAACTTGCGTGTCTTTTCGTCTGCGTATTTTAAACATTCGATTTCAGAGAAATCAAGGATTATAGACAATTGTGGATTACAGATTGTGGAATGATTTATTAATGTTAGTTACTAGTGCTCGGATCGAGTCGAGTTATGACTCGAAAATTTCGAGACGAGTTGATGAAACTCATCATTTCGAGTCAAGTGTCTCCACACCGTCAAGTCGAGTCGAGTTCATAAACTCGACTCGATCCGAGCACTAGTTAGTACAACTTGGTGGCTCCGTGCGTATAATTGGACAATTTATTCTGTAAATTGAAATTCCATTACATGACATAAACTCATTCGACAAATTACTATTGCTGGATGTGAACAAGGACAATGAGAATTAGTAATTGGAATTTATGAATCGAATCATGTGTACCCTAGTTTCGTAACTACAACTAGATTCTCAAAACAAAAAAGCATGTCATGCAATCATCGATGCGCGACGTATCTATTTTGATTAGTTCATTCAAATGATTGCCGTATTAAGGGTGAAGACTATAGAATAATCCAATCTGGAACTGTAGGCTTGTTTTTGCACGATTTAGCTTCAATGTCAAGTAAACTATTTTGTCTGCCAGCAAAATGCAAATGCAACAGATTAGGTCACGGAACTCAATGTCCAGACAGATAGGATTAAATCCTGTCCATACGTTTTGCTTTCAACATAGATGAAGTCATCATTATTAATTAGAGCCCGCCACAGTTAATGCACTTTAGTGTCTGCTGTAGGGATTTATTGATGAAACCTTCAATTATATTACGATGACACTACATTTTCAAGTGTTTTGACTGAGGTAAATTTCAAGATTATGACGTTAACACACTGGAATGTCGCACACTGTCGCTAATGGGAGAGCAGCTGTAAAGTTGAATTAGTTGACAATAAATCTAAATTAAAATTGAAATTGAAATTGAAATTGGAATTTAGCATAAGAGTACAGATGTAAGTAGTGCATTATAAATGGTTGACTATTATTTGTCATAGAACATTTTAATTTACGGTTTTGTGCACTACCTGGTAGACACAAATAAGGTATGTTTAGGAGGCATGAGAATAAAGCCAGCACGAGTACCAAGATCCGGCTGTGGTTCATCAGGATTCAAAGCAAATTTAAAATTTTGCATAATCCCAGCAAAGAATAGAAAATATTCAACCATTGCTAATGCTTCGCCAGGACAAGCCCTCTTCCCAGTGGCAAACGGAATTACATGGTCATCCTTACGGAATGTCCCATCTTCAGAAATAAATCTTTCGGGACGAAATACTTGGGGATCCCCCCAATATTTCAGGTCATGATGAGCATTATGTATATTTGCTAAAAATATTGTCCTTTTGGGGAAAGTGAATCCTCCAAATTCAAACGCTTCAATTGCCGTGTGGAGCAAACCCAGGGGAACCATGGATGACTTACGTAGCACTTCCCACATTGTTGCTTCAGTGTACGGCATTCTGAATGGAAAATTTTAGTTAGGCTTGCCACTAAAAAGTATACTAAATAAAACATGCAACAACTCACTTTGACCTGTCCTCCAAAGAAGGCAGTCGGGATCTTCCGATGACTGAATCAATTTCTGCATGAACTTTTTGTTGTATGTCCGGCCAAGTTGAAAGGTACAGGAATGTCCATCCGAGAGTTGAACTCATTGTATCCGCACCTTAAAGTAGATAATAATAAAAATCATAACTACTAATTAAACAATAGCAGAGAGGTTAAGGCGTCGCTACTAATTCCAAATTTGTTATTCCAACCAAAATTCCAGCCCCCAAATAGCAGTAATGTTAGTGTTGAGTAAAGTAGCAATATCTCGTGTACTTACCAGCGAAGAATAAATCAACAATTGTGTAGTGTAGATTCTTAACTGTATAGATTTAAACGCCAAAATTAACATCTTGAAGTGTTTCAATGATGAGCCTTTTTCTTCTGTTGAGGTAAAAGTAAAACTTACGTCCGGTCTCCTTGTAAAACATGGAAGTTGGATCCGTTGTATCATTAATTTTGGTAAGTGTAACATCAACGAAGTCACGTTCATGGTCTCGTGAATATGATGCCAAATGTTTCGCAATAATTTCATGGGCAAGTGCATCTGGTGCCCCAAAGTACGCCATTCCTTTGTTGTAGCCGGAGTAGTCGGGTGCCAATTTCGCAAGCCACGGTAAAAAGACTGGGATTCCAACAAGATTCTGGTTGGAAATGCCACTGCGGAGCGTACAAATTGACAAATTATTACAACAAGGATGTTTTTTTCGGCATTTTTTTACGGTGTCCTTGCACTTGATTAATGCACTTTGAAAGTTAAAAAGTACTAACTCAGCCATTATGTGAAGAATCTCGCGTTTTTTTACGTCCGTAATGTCGTACTTTTCACTCGTCATCATTCCCCATAATGCATTAATGACTGATATTTCAATCAGGGGTTTTAAATACAGTGGTTTGTCCGTATTCTCCCTGTTAATTACTGCATTGTTATCCACTGGCGATAATTAAACCGTGTATGTATGGTACATATTATTATGATTCGTTAACTCAAATCTCACTTGAGAAATTGCCGTGTTTGCAAGACTTCTTCCAAAATAGACGACTCCATTGATTTCTTTCCAAACCCCAAATCCCTAAGGCATCTTAGCATAAATCGACGGACTTCCATCCAGTCTTTTCCCTCCAACAAGCCCAATCCTGTTTTTTAAAAATAATGTTGGAGAATGTTTAAAAAATCCGAGCATAATACGATTTCGTAAAATTTGTCACCATATTCGCCTCTCAGCTCAAACAAATCCAACTGGAAGCGTCCAGTAAGAACATCCAATTTGAAAAGTTCTTTTATAGTTTCTATTTCATTTACAAACACAACTCTGCACAAATACAACATGAACACATTTAGTAACATTAAATTTGTTTTACATAAGGTGCAAAATACTCACGGGTATTGACCAAGTGTAAGAGTAATTAAGCTCCCGTATGTCTTTGACAGTTTTGCAATGGTTTCGCACGGAGCCTTACCCAAGAACGGCAAATATCCGAACAACGGCAACCCCCACGGTCCTGCATAAATATAGATTTATAATGTATCACGTTTTGGCTATAGGAAAGTAGGAAAACTATTCCGCAAAATGAATTCCGAGTCCGTAAAGAAGTACTTTAATTCTTATTGTTGACTTTAAATTAATATTTATGCGTTTCAACTTGAAACTGGATTAACAGAAAGATTACTCGTCTCACCTGGAGGCATTTTTTCATATTTACGCTTTTGGTACAAATAGGAAACGCTCAAAAATACCACAGACAATACAACAAATTCAAAAATCATTTTAAGTTTAATGTAACAATCACCATAATATCTTTGTGTAACGTTCTCAAATCTTAGCTTGAACTCCTTAAAAGTCGCATTGTTAACTGAGAGCTGAATTAAAATTTTACAGCATGTATTAAATGTGAAGAGGGAGGATGGCCAGTAAAGTTCACACGAAAATGTGCAGGACCCCCAAACATCCAACGTAAAAAACATCTACATTAGTGGACTTTTCGCTTCCCTGACTTTGGTTTTCCCGTTTTGAGCAGCCTACATCCTCATTTCTTCCTCTTTGTTCCGGTGAAGGATTCTCTCCTTTCCTGTGATTAAGCTCATTACCAAACATGACTGAAACTGAAGCCCATGCAATCACAGGCCAAGTTGAAAGTATTTTAATGAATGAATTGAACAAATTATTTGTGTTTTCCAAAATACTTAATGAGATTTCAATTTGGTCAGCAGCCACGTGTATGCTTACAACTAAACTATTTAATATGAAACAAATATTTATGCTAAACTGCTATTAACTAATTTATTTTCGTACCTGCTTTCTTTACGTGAAAATTCAAAATAAAAGCCAAATATTAATACCGCAAGTTAAATAATGATAAGCGCAGCGTCAAACAAAGTTGATTATAATTAAGTCGTCGAGACTAATTGGTTAGTTTTGGATCGCCTGGGTTATACTTCGACTGCTGTACAAAATTGTCGTTTGCAGCCAGCCGTTACTGTAAAAGTCACACACCATTGTCTCAAATAGATAATAATGTTGTTTACATCGTATCGTATACAATTTCCTTTCTGCAATGATTTTCCCACTTTTATTAATGGTCTCATATTATGATAAAGTGAAAAACCTACATCTAATCTGACCCTGTGGAGTACAAAACAGTCGAGTTGAAAATTTGTTAAACACCGCTAGATATATTATATTGCCTCATGCTATAAATTCCGTGAAGGACATTCAAAATTTGAGCTGGAAATTCCCATACTTGAGTTAGAATCAGACTCAGTGCTGTCCCAAAGACCATGTCATTGTCCTGATGTAGCAATGTTGTTTTTATCTGTACAAGATTTTGGCCAATTACCGTGCACCTGCCCCTTTGTCACATTTTATAATGTTATAACGACGGAAGATGTGGTCATAGAATAAGAGGGCATTATGTGTGAAAAAACATGAATGAATACCGTCTCCAATTTAGATTTACGTTTCAGCGTGTTTGCCATGCAAGCTCAAATACTATGCAAAATAACTTCCACACTCTTAATTTACGTAACTTAGTAGTATTAATTACGAAAGAATTTCCGCGATTACAATGCCTGCAATGTACACATTTTAGCATCCTGTGAGTTAACCATGCACAAATCGACTCCGACACGACCCGCTGTAGTCAAGTGTTTCCCTGCGTGAAGTACGTGAATAAAGGCTGCGTTGACAATAATTATTATACATCGTTCAGTAAAAGCGAACGTAGACAAATTCAAGTTTGTGTCAATCCATACAATTATAATGCGGTGTTGTAAGGCAACTGCATTTTTACTAGTTTCATTGTCGGTATTGAGCGCAGGATTATCTACAGGAAAAAAGTCGAAACTCACCAGGAATGAAGATGAGGACTTCCTATACGGAACTTTTCCAGAAAACTTCAAATGGGGCTATGCAACTGCAGCATATCAAATAGAAGGCGCTTGGAATATGGATGGTAATGAATTTGATTGTTTAAAATCATGGCACAGTATCAGCGGCTATGTTAAATGCCAAATTTCTTAGGCAAAGGAGAGAACATCTGGGACAACCACACTCATAAAATTCCATCCCCGGTCTACGATGGCAGCAATGGGGATATTGCTTGCAATTCTTATTATCAGTACAAAGAAGACGTGCAACTACTGAAAAATCTAAAGGTAAATCTAGAAGTGTAAACGTGAACATCAAATTGTAGCACTATTGACGCACAATTATAATTATCAATTATTTAGGCTAATTTCTACAGGTTTTCCATATCATGGGCGAGGGTTTTACCGAAAGGAACAATAGACACAGTAAATCAGGCTGGGATTGACTACTACAACAATCTGATCAATGAACTCATAGCAAATGGCATAGAGCCGATGGTCACCTTGTATCATTGGGATTTGCCGCAAGGTCTTGAAGATATCGGCGGCTGGCCAAATGAGGAATTGATTGAACATTTTATGAATTTTGCAAAGCTTTGTTTTGAAAAGTTCGGGGATCGAGTTAAACAATGGATCACATTTAATGAACCATGGGTTATCTGTTGGCTGGGGTAAAAATTCCTAAAATGTCTACCACATTTTTTAGGATCAAATTTTTAATACTAATCAAATAATAGTTACAGCGGTGTCAACGCTCCTGGCGTCAATGAGCCAGCCGAGAAACCGTATTTATGCGGGCATACATTGTTGAAAGCACACGCAATGACCTACAGAATTTATCAAAATGATTTTAAGGCTTCACAAAGAGGTCGGGTTGGGATCACATTAGATTCTGCTTGGTTTGAACCTAAAACAACTTCTCCGGCTGATGTAGAGGCAGCAGAAAGAGCTATTCAATTTAAGGTACAATTTAAGCTTTGAAATGTAGCAAAGGCTGGCAAGCCAAAGCTTTTTAATTGCCAGACTAATTTTTTTTTTCAAACAGCATGGGTGGTTCGGAAGCCCAGTGTTTTTCGGAAAATACCCAGATGTAATGCGAGAGTTAGTTGACAGAAAGAGCTATCTGGAAGGAAGAACCAAATCCAGGCTTCCGCATATCGATCCAGGCTGGTCACTACTTTTAAAAGGTTTTAATTTGCATTCTATTATTCCCACACATATTTACAGTTAATCCCGTACAGGTTCATACGATTTTCTTGGATTGAATCATTACACAACTGACCTAGTGGCCAACAGTCCTGGACAAACGAAACCCGGGTGGCAATGGGATCAAAATACAGAATTGACTCAAGACCCCAGTTGGCCTGCCTCCGCATCCTCTTGGCTTAAGATGGTTCCTTGGGGATTTCGAAAATTGCTGAATTGGGTTAAACTAACATACGGAAACCCAGAACATTTGGTAACAGAGAATGGATGGAGTGACACAAATGCTGTTGGCCTTAATGATACAATGAGAAATGACTATTTCCGGGACTACATTAATAATATGCTGAAGGCTGTTCAATTAGATGGATGCAATATAACTGCTTACACGGCTTGGAGCCTGATGGATAACTTTGAGTGGATGCGTGGATACTCGTAAGTTGGATTCCATTTTGTATCAAAATAATCTAATGGTTATTGTTATTAGGGAACGATTTGGCGTCCACTATGTGGATTTTACTAATCCCAGTCGACCCAGGACCCCAAAAAATTCAACAACGTTGCTTCTCAAGATTTTTACGGACAACGGGTTTCTTGAGCCAGTCAAAAACTAAGTTCAGTTGAACATCAAATAAAACGCGGTGAAAAATTCAATTATTTGTCTGCAACAAATATCTATTCGTCAATAATAACATAGCATTTTATTGTATTTCTACGAAGATCCATTTAATTAAACTCATCATTTCAACGCACCAAAATTTTTAATTTGTCTAAAGGAGTCTAAAGCGCTTTGAAACATTTATCCGAATAATTTAAAATTGGTCTGCTTATATTGTAAAAATTCAGAAATGGCCTAGTGGGTAATCATAATACCGTAAATGACCGCTTAGAAGCCCCGCCCCTAATAGAAGCCCCGACCCCAATAGAAGCCCCGTCTGTGTTTGGATTCTGGGAATAGAAGCCCTTGCCCTAATAAAAGCCCCGTCCCAAATAATAGCCCCCCCTGCTACTATGCCCCATTCGCTCATTTCC
>JAAXYW010003490.1:0-11522 GCA_036851895.1 Orthonychiurus folsomi | reverse complement strand
AAAGGAAAAGGGAAACTCATCTAAAGACAAGTTTTAGGGTCCGATAAATAATTGCCTTCTAGCCCGGCATGGTGCTCCCCTCATCCCATTGTGGTTGGTTTTTCATCTTGAGTCAAATTCTTGCACACTTAAGCGAAATGCGGGCTATTCCTTTTGGGGGAGGGTGGGGCCTTGGCCTGGCCTTTGTATTAGTGGTGTTGCCAGTTTTCTTTACTAAAACAATTCATTATTTTGGTAAGCATTTGTGTTAATAATTGTATTTTACCCATATTTTACAACGCATTTTACATTGGAGGTACATTGAACCCAACTAGAGCCCGATTCGTTCATATTCATTGAAAATTTGCCGATATTAAACTCACATTCTGTAATACAAAATACTGTACGTATGCATTTTACATTGGAGAGGAATTGAATCCATGGCTAACAAATAATCAATCACTAAAAAGTACATTCGAATGTTGATTAGTTGTAATCTAATTAAAACTCTGCCGTATTACAAACGTTTTTGTTTTTCTAAAAACCGGGTACCATAATACCCGGATCCCAGCCTGTATGTATGTGTGTATGTATATATATGTGAGTCTATAGACAGTAGTGTGTGTGTGGCGGGCGGAGCTTCCCTTGAAGCCATTAAAAGTCCCGCTCCAAACCCCGCGCGTCCTGTACATCCGCCCTCAACTCCAGCCAAATGTAATACCCGGACCCCGAAAAAAGAAAATCCCGTTGATGAAAATGGTTGGAAAACATTAGATTTAATGTGAAAATGACCCTTCGGATTTCCCTTCATTTCTCTCCCCAGTCAGTCATATATCTTCACATATGAGCGTACTCCACTCCTCATAGGGCGAGGAAAGGAAGAATAAAAAAAAAACTTTTAGGACGAGGGAAAAAACGGGCACGGGCAGGTTCAGCGGAGGGAAAAAAAGTAAACCCTCATGATGTTAGTTAGTGAGGAAGAAGTAAGAGCATGAATCAAACTGAAATGCTTCACTTGACTCAAGCCAAGAGAGGCTACACTTAATACACGGATACGTGAATTTGAAGAAAGTGGAGAAAGTTTTACAGCAAAAACTTCCTCCTTCGTTTGTGGCAATGCTATGCTACCACAAGTATGTATCAGCCAAGGTGGCGTCGAGCCGTCGCATCAAAGGAAGGATCGGTCCCAGGAAAAACTTTGGTTTAAAAAATGCTAATGGATTCAAATTAATGGAGCAAAATACTTTGCCCCCACAAACTCTTTTAATCACATTCAGTTTCCCTTTGGTTAGGTATGCATAGGAAGCATATATTACGGATGGAGAGGGTGGGGGGATGTCTGATCTGACGCGATCGTCGCGTCGCCGGCGAGAATAATACTATTACGTACGGAGGACTTTTCTTTCTTTCCTCGTCGTCGGCGACGCGGCGGCACAACCATTAAAAAAACTTTCCCCTGTCTTCAAGTTTTTTTTCTTGAGGGTGGGATGTATGTACGTGAGAGAGGAAAAATTATTTTTTATTGTTATGTTCCCNAATTATTTTTTATTGTTATGTTCCCTCCACTCTTTTGGGTGTGCGTGGCATTGGATTCCCTCCCTTTGAACACAAAGGAAGTTAAAAATTAGAAAGTTTGGATTTACTTTCACTTTGAGCATGACAAAGTTCTCCTCTTCAACTCTTTTATTACCTTTGTCGTCCCGTCCCTCTAATATTTCCACATCTAATGGAATGTAAATGCATGCATGTGCAGAGGACATACAAATTTGGAGTGTAATTAATGGCGGTTTCCTCCGGAATTTGAATGGGGTAATGGGAATAGTACATAGTTTCATAAAACTCAAAAATTAATTAATCTTTTCTTGCGAGGCAGTGGCAGGAATGGGGATTAATTTAATTCCCCCGGAATTTGAATGGGGTAATGGGAATAGTACATAGTTTCATAAAACTCAAAAATTAATTAATCTTTTCTTGCGAGGCAGTGGCAGGAATGGGGATTAATTTAAATTCAGAGGGGTTTCCCTGCTCCAGACATGGAATGGACAATAAAGTGAATAACTAATAAATTCCCGTACATGGTTCTAGTACACTTGAAGGACCCTAGTCTAAGCCTGAGAATTTTTTGATTAAAATTTTAATGATGATATATCCTACACATAGTTGCTAGTTTTTTATCGTTTGGCTGGCATGGTGGGAGCAAAGGGCCATCATAAAACTCCTCCACTTAATTTTCCTTGCTCGAGCGCCTTGGAATTAATTTCGTTTCATTCCATTCCATTGCCTCCACATTATATATTACATTATTAAGGGCACAGCACTCCGCATACAGTCATCCACCTCGCCCTCATGCAATATAAATATATGCATTGGTTCATAAATTAGAGCTCTTATTACTCGGAAGGAGCTAAACGCACGCGGGAAGAAAGCCAAGACTCGACTTTCTCCTCCATGTACTTTCTCCGCCCGCCTTTCACTGTATAATTCAAATAAGAAATTAATGGCCACCAGGTTATTACTCTACGACGAGGAATGTTACATACGGGGCGGACTCCGCCTGCAAAATTAGATGAAATTTCTTAATGTTTGCCCGGGCCTTTGCTCTTGCTCCTCATGCGCATAGCCATAGCTTAATAGTTCTTTAATCTATTCAGCCCATTTCATTTCTCCCGCCCCGAACATTTCAAATGTAATAAAGTTCAAAAAGTGTAAGTAATGGGGCGTAGTTTTTAGCGCTCGTGTTTTTTTAAATACTCGACTGGTCGGATCCAGCAGCCATTTTTCATTTTTATATACAATGTTATTGCGAGGCGAAGATTATAGTAGGCTATTAGATGTTTAAAACTTAAATTTTAACTATTAGCAAAACTTTGTAGGATTTTCAAAGCCAAAAGATGGGTTCAATAAAGCGTTAGACGAGGTAGTAGTCGTTCTAGTAAGGCGTTATCGAAAACTAAGAAAATAAGTATACTTTCCTTTTCCATGTAAAATGCATTGTATGATTATGTAGATTATGTTATTTATTGGAAATAAATAAGTCATACATGCATGGGTTAAATAGCTGCTAACTCACTGGCCGTAGTTGGGTTCAATTCCTTTCCCATGCAAATATTGGACGTTGTATATCAGACTTATAATAGTAAATCTTTATGCACGACCTTTTAACCTTACAAAAGCCATACTGTCAAATCACAATTTGAATCTCAGGTGGTCTCCAAAAATGTCTACACTGCATTACGTATGCATAAGCACAGCGTAGCTTCTAAGTATGACTAGTGGATAGGATAGTACGGCAGGAGTAATCAGTGAAATGCTGCCATAAATTGCTGACACCGCACACGTAGTATGTAAGTATGGCATGGGAAATAATGAAAATTACATGCATACGCCACAGCACAGCATGGATTGTATCCGCCCACCCCCAGCCATCTTCGGACTCGAGGGGAATGAATGTGAAAGTCGTACGCTTTTTTTAAGAAGGTATGTCGCGTAAAAGTACGAGGCTGATGCAGATGAGCTCGACTCTTGGACTGAGGTTGGAATTCCCTCTCATCCCGCCGGCACCAAAAGCACTTAAAATGTAAACTTGGGGTAGAAAGTGAGAAAAAACTCAAGGAAAAAGAGAAATGAGACGCCGCTCGATTAATGACATACGAAGAAAGCGGCGTTCATGCATTTTCTTAGGCAAGGCACTTTTTTTTCTCTTTCGAAATATAAAACTATTTATAAGATTCCCTTGAAAGCAAACACGGGATTATTCTTTTGCGAATCTTCGCACTAATGGGGGAACCGCTGGCGAATTTCCTTGGTTTTAAAAATTTACATACATCCGACTGGAATAAATATGCAGGGGATGGGATGGTAGGCGTAGGCAAAGTGGTGGCGGCCGTAATCTTTCGGCTGCATTACATTTTTACATCACATTTGATTCTTGGCCAGCAAATCGTGGGTACCCCCGGCAACATTACTTCTCCATTTCTGGAAAGGAAAAAAAAATACATTAGCATCCGGATTCCATTTATTTCTCCAAAGGCGAAGGCAGTGGGATCCAGTCGACTGGAAAAACGCATTGATTTACATGTGGCAACGCCATTAAAACTTAAAAGCTTTGATAAGCGTGATGGTAGAGGCGATTTGGATTTCGGCGGCAAATTTTGGTTTTGATATTATTATAAAATCTTTAATATTTTTTTATCTTTATAGTATTTTTTGTATTAATATTTAATCCGAACGCCTGGGTCGGCGAACGGTCGAAGGGATGCGGAAATATTCATAAAAAATCTCAGCTGCAGCAGCAGTACCCAAATAAGGGTAGTAGGAGCCTTATGTATACCTGCGCACGCACGCACGTAAAAAAGGGTACGACGACGGCAAGCGAAAAAGGTTTATTCATAAACGGTGTGTATGTATTTGTGCCTGGCGGCCCTTACATATAAAAAACATGGACCCTTGAATAAAAACCGTACGTACACAGGGTACGTACGTATTGCAATCGCAATCTTTTTACTGAATGAATCAAAGGGTCTAAATGATGGATAAAAAGATACGTACGCGCCGAGCTATGGCATTCCCATTCCTTTTTAATATATATTTTTTTCAGGTTTAATAATACCGTGCAGTGCAATTCTTTGATTCCAAGCAAAGATAAATTGTTTCGGAGCGCGACCTTCCAAGGGTCCCCTCATTACTTATTCTTTAGTTACGTGTACATGTACCTTTCATTTTTTGCAGCCCAGCCCTTAGTTTTTTTCCTCTTCCATACAATGAATGAAAGGGGTCACAACCTTCACTGCGCCGTCGCACCGTTAAATGTCGTCCGAAGCAGTGCATGATGTACAACGTTTTTTTTTCAAATGGGAACAATAGCCCGCGTTTTCTTACGGAATATTTTATTTATGAAAATCAATGGCATGCGTGCGTGGCCCCTGGAATCCAGCTTGTGCCATTGCCGTGTTGTACAGGGAAAAGGTATTGGCACATAATACAATACACTGGATTCGAATAATGCGACCTTAACGGGTTTTTTTGGGCCTTCGGTGTTGTAAAAATGATTTGTGTGCGGGATAGGGAAAATGCTAATGTGGATGTAAGGGTATAGCATGCAGGCCAGGCCAAGGGATTGGGACGGTGTGCATAGTCCGCGATTTTTTGAATACACAACCGGGACACTTGATCCTGACGCGAAAGCGAGCATTCGACAAAAGGTGCTCGCTTTGCCCTGGTTTTTTACCGTGCGTATGTATGTATGCTGCAAGCGTAAGCGGAACACATAAGTTCATCAATATTCCACTTTTGGTTGGATTCAAGGGAACCATATGCTTTTTGAATAGGGAGTTATGTGTTATATATGTAGAATATTTAACTGTATGTTCGATTTTATCGGGGATGTGTTACTGAATGGATTTGGGAAAAAGGGGTTTGATTGGGATTGGTATATTGGGAATCGTAGATCAGTTCAATATGGGAGCTCTTCGTATTGACTGACAGGGAGTAAAGGGCCTGTTGGGGATTAGAAAGAAATATTAAGAAATGTACAAGTTTTTGGCCTATATTTTGTAAACATTTAAAATTTTAGAAAGTGAAAAAGTTTAAATTTAAAAAAAATATTTTAGTAATTTACGCCTACGGTGGTATTCGTATTTCTGGTACAATTATTTTGCTTGGAAATGGTATTTTTAATTGAAATGTTCAAGATTCTTGAGTAATTTTCCATACACAATTTGAATATCTACAAACTCTAGCATTTAGGTAAGCCCACTTCAGAATGTCTATCTAACTCGCCTTAATTTGCATAATTTGCTATTCCCCGGAAACCCCCTCAAATATATTTTCCTTGAAACAAAGGATGGCGCGGTATTAGAGTTAATTTGAATAAAACTCCTTAATTTCCTCCCACTCCCTGTAATCTAGCCTTGCCCCGTCCTCCATTTAAATTGCTTAATTATACAGAATGTCAACTCCGCCAATAAATTGTTCTCAATTCCCCTTCTCCCAAGGATTACTCCTTTTTTTCCATTCCCGTAATTGCAATTAGTATTCCTTTTCTTTAATGCCGTCCTTAATACATGCATCCATATCCTCAACCCATGCATGCATGGGATAGGAGCAAATGAGAAAGGATCCGACGCGCACGGCCATTGGTTTATGTCCCTTCCAGTGTTTTCCAGCTTAAGAGCCAAGGCTTAGTCAATTTCCGGGTCGATTCGGGGGGAAACCGTACACGGGTAGTAGGACTACCCGCGATTTGTCACGGAGCTACGTACGTACGTATGTACGGGAGTGAACGGCTGGAGAAAGCGCATGCGCAGTCCGTTTGAGTCAGAAAAATCGGGCTTTCCGTGCAGTTTACATGGAAAAGGCTGGCTACTCATTTGCTCCTCACACCCAGCCAGCACAGCCCACCCGCCGCGCCGCCATGATGATGATTGTGATTAAGAAAACACAGGATCCAAGTTCCCCGGAACTCGGGTACTAATAGGGCCCTTGCCAAAGCAACGCTAACTTATATGGTAATTTGGATGGAGGGAAATTAAGGGAGGGGGATTTGAGAAGGAGTAGGGAAAAAATCTCATTAAAAAAATAACTCATCAAGTTGAGATTAAGACGAAGACGACGAGCTCGTGTATCATTAGGGGAAAGTCGGAGACGACGTACGTAGCATGTCTTAAGTACTTTTCCTTGACGTTTTCCAGCGTGGGATCACCACTGCGTCGATTTCTTGAGAAAATTAACGTAATTTCCTACCCTTTTCCTTGGGCTTGCTTTAATACCCTACTTTAATTCTCATTAGACAGATTGTAATGCTTCCTCTTGATGCTGTGTGGGGGTGGGGAAAAGACAAGTTACTTTTTAAGGGAACCGCTTGGGTTTTAAAAGGGGATTAAACTTTATCTCATTTCCTTCGTCGTGTAATTACTTATTTTGAGAGAACCTCATTCCTGTAAAGTACACTTTCTTTACTTTGAAGGAAAAGCTAATGGTGATGGCAAGGGGATGGCAGCGCGTGCCAAAAGGGAAAGTGCGGGGATTTGATTTGATGATTATGTTGAGACTTTCTTAATTCCTCTCCTGAGATTTTTAGACTTACAGAAAAGTACTATCTTTATTTTACTACGAATTTATGTAGACTAAGGCTGTAATTATATCTAATTATCTTATAATGGGGGGCTCTGATCTAGGGCTAACCTAGTCTAACCTTATTTACTTTATTAAATTGGAGAGGGAGAATAATGAACACATTACCACGTATCAATACATAAGCTATACAAATCCACTTCGAAGAAAACAAAAACTGCAGAAATGGAAAAAGGAGAAATGGACACCTTTTAGTGTGAAGATTTGTCTATTTAATTTTGATACTAACAATTTACTCAAACTTAATTATTTAATTAATTCATTAAAAAACTCAAAATTGGTATTTTTGAAAACTATACTTCAGCAACTTTTCCTAGATTCTGGATTTTAATAAATGGTTTTTTGTCTATATTGTAGTTTTAGTTTCACTTTAAAATCACGCATCACACACACACACACACACGTTGTAAGACAAGAATCTTGATTAGATTTCCTTCCTCAAGAAATGAAAAAGGAGGACAAGGTGGCGATGACAAAAGGAGTCGTCCTCTCCTTCCCACCGACAGCGACAGTGTACGTCGTACGCTTTTCTTGAGGATTGATTGTGGGCAACAATGCAATGAAATCAAGAGACAAAGAGTGAAAGGAGTGAAAGGAAAGTGAAAGGAGTCATTGGTTCTGGGTTGAATGAATGAATTGTTTCTTTTCTTGCCTTGACTTCATTACGCGACGCGTACGGTACGGCTATGCCATTTTCTTCCCTTCCTCGTCTCAACAAAGGGAATTCTCATCAAGGATTCAAGGCACAGAGACTCAGAAGTTGAATTCCTCGTCTCCCATTTTACAGCTTAAAAAAGGAAAGGGATTAGCCAGATTCATCTCCGTCTTCGTTGTCGCTGTCGTTCCTCCCATGCCATGCCTTTCCCACACACGCACTGAATTGTTTAAATCCATTATGAAATGAAGGAAAGAAACTAACTGGAGTAGTGCTAGTGGCAGTTGGGCGTCGACGAATTGCGACGAAAGGATTCATTATCCTTAGTGTATAGTATAACGTATAGTATATGTAGCTCTCGCTTATGTCATGTTAGTTCCATTGGATGTCGCAATTCAGGGACGACTTTTTCTTAGATGAGGTTCTTCTCTGATGACAGTGGAAGTGTTAATCTGAAATGGGGGGATTTAAAAGAATGGATATTCATAGTGCCATTGCAGTGTGTTTGAGAATTAGAATTTAACCTGCCTTTGTTTGAAAATCTGCTTCGCGCCAATTAAGCAGAATAAAAGTTTTGAAATTAGGAGGCATATTTTTAAAGTAATAATAAGTGCTTGGAATAGTTTAAAATTAAATATTGATGGGCAGCAAACAGGACAATTCCAATTTACCACCAATTTCGGCTTAAAATATCAGAAAGGCTTCGAAAATGCAAGGAGCGCTTCTTTAAGCAACAGAAGCACTTCCTGCAAGCAAGCAGCGCTTTTATGAAAATTGGCTGCGCTTCTGAGTAGTGAGCAGCGCTTCCTAGAAGTAAGGAGCGCTTCCTTGAAACAAGAAGCGCTCACTTCTGGCAATAGCAGCGCTTTGATCTAGCTGTGAACACAAAATGCGGCAGCAACAAAAAAGTTAAGAAGAAATCTTTTTTCAAAATAAAAACTGCTTCTCTCAACGTAGGAAATCAAAATTGTGTTAAATTTAGGCACATATAAAGCTAATAGGCACAGCCTGAATGCCTGCTATAAAATAGCCTGCAATCGGCATGCCTAGAAAAATAAACCCAATTTCAAATTATGCTCATCACATCCTCATGCATGGATCCAATCCCGTAGAACTTGAATTCAATCCAAAAAATTTAATAAACATCTTCCGATTGCCTTCAAGGAGGCCTTCAAGTGTAAAATTATTAATAATACAAACTCTCTTCCCACGAACGTTGTAGTCCTCATGTATAACCCCAACCAAATTTATTATTTCTTTTGTTCTACACATTCTAACCCTGGAGGTGGCAAAGAAATTACTCACTAAGCTGAATCCGTCTCTTATTTCATATTTCAGGCAGAACTACCCCGGATCATTCCAACAAACAAAATCCGAACCAGTCAGCCAGCCATGTCACCGCCGTCGCTGCCGCCGTTGTGTTTTGCCTTTGATCATTCCAAAAACATACAGGATTTTCTTCTCAGATTACAATGCGAGCTACACTACTACACGATAATCATCTCTCATTCTCATCTGGGTTGGAAGATAATCCTGGCAATTGAGATGTCTTCACGAGAAATGTGGATTTGTCCCCCGTGTTTGTTCAAATGAAAAGAAAAGGAAGCGCGCCAGTTTTTGTTGTCGTCCCGTATCCCATGCATGTACATATATCATTGGAATCCAAAGCCGTGTGATTAGTTTTGTGGTTTAAGGAAAAGCCCTCAAGCATTCATGGATTAGACACATACATATTTTATTGCTCATAATGAGCATTAGGTGACAATCACACGCTTATACGTACGTACGCATGCGCAGTGCTTTTGTTTAACGAATGCGGAGGACCCATACAATACATACGTATGCATGCATGGGAATTATGCGAGGATTTGAATGGCCCACCACTTCACCCTTCTTCCCGCGCCGGACTTATTTGTATCTATCCCTTTGTGAAAGGGAACAGTAATATTTACATAAGGCCCAGGTTTATGCAGATTACGTACGGACGGGCAGGAGATAAGGTGAGGGGCACAGGGTACGGTGACGCCACTTACAAATGTAATCTGAGTATTTTATTCCATAAACAATCAAATAGAATAGTTTTTTGCGTCGCGGGTTCGGATAAGGTGCTATCTGTCTATCCTATCGAAAAATGAACCTTTTGTCTAAGGGCACCCCAAATGCTCTCATTTGCATCCCTGAAGTACGTCCGATGGGCGGAGCTCTGAGCTGCGCTTGCGCTACTCTACCCACTTGTCGATTCAAAATTTGCCGGATGGTATTGGGACGCTTGTTGCTCTTGTTTCGGGATTAGAGTTTTTTATATTCAAAGAATATAATGACAAAATTTTGAGTTTTGAGCTGTTTAAAAATTTTGAAATTGAAAAAATCCCATCTGTGAATGGACAATGCTAAATTCTAATCCAAGTGTTCTATATCCAAGTGTTCTATATGGGTTGGGAGTTGAAGCCAAAATGGCAACTGGAGGCTTTAATGTAATTAATATTTAATTTTGCATAACTTAAATCGATTGATTCCATTTTAAATACAAACTTCCGCTTTCCATGACCAAAAATAAAGCCATAGAATTTTTCTTAATTATTTCCTCCCCCGTCATTGTGTCTATTATTTGAATGAGGGCGCCTGAGTCGATAAATTAAACCAGTTCCTCATTCCCCCACCCCACCAGGCACATTTTAGTCCATCCTTCCCCCTTTCCCCATTATGAAGATTAATGAACCAATCAATTCTCTCTTAGTGTCGAAAACGACTCGTCTTGTCTTTGACTGACTCTTTATAACAATGAACCGGGCTTTTTCCCCATAGTTGGGGGCGGGAAAGTTTCAAAAAAAAAACTTTAATGGGCTCCCGTTTGTTTTTCCCGTCGTGCCGTGCCGTGCGTGGTTTTAATGTCCTCCCCTGCTGCAGACGAATGTCAACTTTCCTTAGCCAGTTTATTTTCCCCGTCCTTAATCCAATGAAATGATGGGGATCCCTTAATTGCACAGCGCGGGAAAACTTTCCCCTTTCAAACTTTCACGCTTGCTGGATTAGAAGATGACTTGAGGGGGAAAGGATCCCTCCGAGCAAATATTTTATGAGTAATTAAAATTTCCATATATTTCACACCCTTCCGGTGACAGGGCTATGCTGGGTTTTCCCCCTCTCCACTAATTCTGTTCCCAATTAGCGTCATTGTTTAGCTCCATGTCTTCGC
Organism: Orthonychiurus folsomi; assembly: GCA_036851895.1. Classification (NCBI taxonomy): domain Eukaryota; kingdom Metazoa; phylum Arthropoda; class Collembola; order Poduromorpha; family Onychiuridae; genus Orthonychiurus; species Orthonychiurus folsomi. The sequence goes on along the minus strand of JAAXYW010003490.1, from coordinate 561 downwards.
CTGTGACTTGGAAAAGGAAGGGGATATCCGCGTCGCCTTTGAATTAGTTTCCCTCCCTGTTTTTGACAGGTCTTTTTTTGTCCTCCGAATTCCTAATTTGTTGGAGATGGGAAAAGGAAAGTTTTCCTGGCGTCGGATTTGTTAATTTCTTCCGCTCATTTGAAGGAAAGTTTTTGAGCTCCTAATTAATTTGGGGGAGAAAAGGGGGCGGGGCTTGCACGGAGGCGAGGCGAGGGTGAGTCATTCACAGGCAAATTACGCTTCGCCAGACTTCCAAATGCGTGCATAATTATTTAATTATAATTTTGTCAAATCAGTAAAGATAATTAAATATCCTCTAAAAATATTTAATTACAAAAAACTACCAACATTACAAAGGTGCCGAATGATATTAATAATTTGGAAAACTTACAGCACATAAAAATCTTCACAATTAAACCGAGTAATAATTAACCCTGTAGTACAAATGAGATATTCCAGGCAACCCACGCACACTCTCCTTAAATTCCATTAGACTTCCACGAATTTTAGTCGGTAAGACAGTCGAAGGGGCCATTACGG
>JAAXYW010003489.1:0-11522 GCA_036851895.1 Orthonychiurus folsomi | reverse complement strand
GGTGGCACCAAACCTCCATAAGAGCGAAGGTAATCTTGGAGCCAAACAAACACCAAACAATCAAAATCTGCTTGTTTACTAGTTACGGACCCACCTTGTAGGAGAATATTTATTGTTTACCCACCTTGGCCGAGCCTAGCTCCAAAATATACGAAAAATGAGAAAAATTCTTTAATAGTCAATTCCCAACCCTTTTCTACTCCGTCCAAATGAATTATTGAGTCGAAAGTTCATGTTCAACAAATAATCGATTCTCGAATTAATGGAGGGGATCGACTGAACGTGTATGGTATGTAGGGCTTGGGAGGTGCTGACACGAAATTAATGAAGGATTATTTCTCAAGGGACACTTCCCAACCCGTGATGGGCTCCATCCCTCAAGGGATAAATTCTCAGCTCGGATTTCAGATTAACTGGGGACGGACGGGGAATGGAAATGTGAATGTAAACACGGCAATAAAAATGAAATTGAATCAAGGTTCAGGAGCATTTTGCATTTTTACCAATTTCGTTTGAACTTCTTAACCCATGTTAGGGTTTTTTCAACATTTCAACTTGTGCGGTAAGAGTTACATGTATTTGCCTTGTCACACCACAAATTTGACCGGAAATACCAAATGATGGAATTCACACATAATTATGACAAACGCCCGACCTTATCAGTTTCATCTAACTGCAAATCAGGAGCTCAAAGGGCCCACCGAGCTTCAAAATTTATATTTCCAATTCCTCTCCACCCCTTCGCCTCATAAATGTGACTCGGGGAATTCTACACTTGGTTCCTAATTTGAGAGCAGTGAATGGGTTTGACTTGACAAGGTAAACATGGCAAGGCACGGTACGTCATATCACGAAACAAATCTCTAACCCGAACCAAAGGTATCCCCTTTCTTCATATTTGTAAAACAATGTTAGGAGGATCACAACAATGGAACATCAGTTGATAAGGTCATACCCTGCTGTTTTGGTGTGGTGAAGTAAATGAATGAACACACGGCTCGGCTGACTAACCTCACATGAAGTTGTACATAGACTAAAGTAAATCATACTACGTACGTGTTAGGAGGGAGCCTTCACTCGTAAAATTATGAGGATCCTCAACTTTTGACTTGGTTGAATCCCATGGATCAGAGGAGAGTCCCTCCATGAAAATAAGGAGTTAACACAGTCATAAAAGTCTGGGTGTTAATTCTCTTCATGGAAGGGATATCTTCATTTCCCTTTCCTTGGATCAGGCCCGCATACAAAGTATACAAACCAATGGGATTCAAAAGCAAAGCAGTGAAGACATTTTAATGTTTTATTTTACAGAACTAACTTGAATATATTCTATCAATTTGATTCAAAACTCGGTGATACAAATGGCTTGCGAGCACGTAACTGATACTCACTAATTCAAGCATATTAAATGTAAAATAAATTTATCGGCTTCCAATCTTTTAAATCAAGTCATTCAATTTTTAAAAATCAGTTTCATTCATTTCAAAAAACAACGTTGTCATCCGCAAAAATCCAAGTTGTACGTTAAGTATCCAACCCTCCAATTTTTACGGTTCAATTCCCGGCCATCTTAAGTGCATGCACTACTTCAAAATTTGAGAGTGAACTCTCACGGGGAAGGACGGGGAGTCAATAATAATATACCCGCATGATTTTGTTCCCGTACCGGGAGAAAAGCCATCCATACCAAGTGGATACAATGCAAGGAAGTATGACTAGTATTGAAGGGATGGAGTTCATGTTCTAGTCTTTCTAGCCAGGCCCTATCTTCTCTGGGTTGAAACTCTACGAAGGAAGGAAGATGGATTCAGTTCAGATTTCAAGTTGAGATTCCCGTTCGGCAGGCAGTGGTGATGATGGGTTGGAGGATACGGTAGTTTCGAAACTAGTTTCTCCCAAGACTCAAACTTTTCATCCATGTTGCTCCCACGGAAGAAGTCCCGCCCGCCTTCCCTTTGATATTTTGAGATACACTCAGCCACATGCCAGTCCACGTAAAACTCTCCCGGTTTTGGACTGGGGGGTGAAAGTTTGGAATTTCGGAGTCGAGCTCTACTACTACTGGAGTAGACAGTACAGTAGCCCTTCTGCAATATGAAATCTAGTTTTCTAAATACTAACTTCCATAATTTATAAATTTTGATGTTGGTGTACAATTATTTGAGCGGTGCAGCTCCTTATACGTTTTCCACAATGTATGTTGTTTACTTGAAATTGATAATGAATTTGTGGGTATATCTTAAATAAAAATTTGAACACCTTAATAATTCACATTTTCCTTACAGATAGTTGGACGCAGGTGCAGAGTTTTTGTTTCGAAGATATGATTTTAAGTAGGCAATAACTTCCGATCAAATAAATACCACTCAAAATTGATTGAGTACAATACCAATTCAAAAGTCGTATTAAAGTTTAACAATGTGAAACATGTATTTAGCTGATACCCGGGTTTACGGACTATGTTTCATAATTTGAACTTCGCGCCACACCCAAATTACATGTGAAGTCCGGGGTCCGCTGAATGGACGCTGAGTTCATCGTCGTCGTCTTTACCGCAATTTAATTATCTGCCATTTTAAATCCCTAGTGATTATCCCATCCACTCACTTATGCTAACCCTGAGCTGGATACCCATACATTTCCCTCAAGAACTGAACCACGTAAAGATTACCCTCTTTGACATGACAAAGGAAGACGGATTATTCCCGTGAATGAATGAATGAATTGCTCCGTCCACTTCATTGCAAGAATAATGGGGCAGGGCCAGGCAGTCCGAGGAAAGGAAATCTTGGAAAGGAAGAGAAAACCGTAATTCCAAAACCCAAAGTCAATCCATGAATGGACTTGGACTTGACGTGCGGAAGGTGTCCATCATTATATATTCCCCACCAGGTAACCAAATGTATTGAATGACATTTTAGAACACCCACGCCACGGTATTCTATCCTTTTAAAGTTTTTCTTCAGTTTTTAAAATTTATGTGGATCCACGACGACCTGGCCGGACCGTGGAAATGGATTTGAGGTTTTTCGACCGGCCCTGACAAGCAGTCTGCCAAAATTCCGTGTCCCCAACACCTGAGAATGAGGTGAATTGCTTGTGCCGTGTCACTTTGGTAACGTGACCCTTCGAAGGGACCTTTCCTTAAACTAACTCATCGACCTGAGCCGGTGTAGTAAGGAGTTCCCGTTCTCCCCCATTGTGACTGTCATTGAACTTTTTTTTTTTCATTTTACAAAAATCCTTCGGGTTTCGCATGCTTTTGTTCACAATTTTCTTTTGTTGACTTCCCCCGCTGTGGTTCCTTGTCCCTGCCCTCATTTCTTACTCTCTGCCTCATTATGAGTCCCTGGCGGAGTGGAGGGTGGAGGTGGCCCCATTCAGAAAATGGAGTTCAATGAATGAATGTAATTTGATGGGCTCAAATTTGGATTTGGAGTGACCTGTCTTGGGTGTCCAGGAAAATGTGTTTGTGTGTGTATGTATGAGGGTTTCAAGAAATCGGTGCGGTGTATTCTTGAGGATTACGTGTGTATGGTCTGTGTATTTTGTGAAATTCCTTTGTTATTTTGGAGTAGAGTGAAAATGAAAGTGTTGAATTAAGGTTAAACACTCAACACCAACAGAAAATGACACAATTACGCTAAATTTGCTTTCGTCCAAAAATTCCAAACGCAAATTTAGCAATACAGAATTGCCAAAGTAATTTACTGTGAGGATGCGTTTCCAAACTATAATTCTACAAATCTTAGAAACGCAAATATAAAAAAACGAATCGGAATATAAATCCTCGTTTCAAAAAATTGAAATTTGAGGGCGTGGAAAATTTTCTCACAATTTTGTTCCCAAGTCCATTCTTTCATGAAGCCATGTCTTCTAAAATGACATTAGTTAATGATGATCCGTAGGTGACTCTTCAAAATGAAGTGTCCTTGCTCAACTAATGTATTTTCAAATCGTGTGAGGATAAATGTTCCAACATGCAAGCCCGTGTGACAGTCACCGATGAGGACGACGACACGAACGTACGTACGTACGTGGACATTGAATGTTTGAGAGGAAACTCCGCCCCTCAGGTGTTCGCTTCTGAACTGGACTAAAAAAGTTTTTCCGGTCCAGGTGTGAAGGGTATGACACTTTTTGAGTATTAATGATCCTCCTCGTCCCCTTGGCCCTGTCCCATTGTCACTCTCTCTTCCGTGGGGGGAACGGACAAGGCGGGTGGAATTTAATGTGTTTTTAGTGCAAGACAAAAAAAAAGTGTTTCGAAAGTGTTCGTCGATACGATGCGGCGTGCTTGCCGGCGGCAGCCTCAAGGCGAGTCATGACTGAGCGTAGTAATTTATGGATTGGAGACAGTCGGGATTTTTTTTAATCGTGTTGTTTGAGAAACAGCCCAGCGCTTGGCTGGATATTAGAATTTCAATTTTAACAAATGATTGAAGAGTTGAATTCAACCTGTTATGAAGATCCTTTAGGGAATCGATTTGTATTTCTCTTAATCGAGTCTAAATCATAACATTTGTAACGCATTCGCCTGCTACAGGGTGTTTCAAGTATTATTATCGTAGTCGGTATAAATATAAATTATTTTGCGTATTCACTAAAAACTCTTCAGGTTAGGTTGAAGACTTCAAGCTTTCGGTATTACCGTTTAAAACTGATTCTAGAATAGCACATGGCATTTCTGAAGGCGTGAGACGGATCTCCGAACCCTGATTAAATTCCAAAAACCCAGACTGGTCCATAGAGAATCGGAGGCAAATACCAGAGGCGTTCATGCGTTTGAGCGAATGGGACGAGGATTTTGGCCATGCCAAGTTTTTGTCTAATATTTACTCAAGGGTCTGGCCACTCGTACGTACGTGCCTTACGTAGACCAAAGTGTAGCTTGAATGTGTGCACCGCACACATCCGTGGTACCTTACGGTGGATGGTGGTTCCATTTGATCCAAGTAAACATTTGTTTCATTCAATATTAATACCTCATTTCCTTCCTGTTTGCTAGTAGCTTTCCCCCCAAAAAAATAGTGAGAGACGAGAGTACACGCCCACAGGCATGGGCATGGCAATGCCACGGCCCCAACCAAAGACGCCCGAAATAATAAAAAATGGATCACGGGAGTCGAGCCTCGTACGCCGTACGTACCCACACGTACGTACGTATTTGTAGAAAAAAGCCTTGAGTGTTTGGGAGGAATAAATGAAGGGGTTGAGGAGAAAGGGACAAGAAAAAGAAGGAGGAAAGTGCCTGATGGCAAAATCAAATGAAAGAAGAAGGGATGTGGCATGTATGCCTTGCGTACGCGCCAACCATCCCAAATACATACCATACCGGCAGGGGAAAGTCTTGGAAGAAAAGAGAAAGAGTGCCAAAGTGCAATGGGAGAGTATTTTTTCGCCTCATTTAGTCTGCGGAAGATTTTTTCCCCATTAGATTAGTTCGCGGAGGGAGCCATTTGAACCAAATGCTTCCTGTCCCTGACGTTTTTAATGGGGAAGTGGAGTTGGGGCCTGGGTTGGAAGGCGGCCAGGAACCCGACCGTTTCCCCATTCATTACTATTTAGAGGAAATTTTCTGCTCCTTGCCTTCTTTCCTGAAATTGATAGTTTGGGTGAAACGACCTACTTTTCCAAGAGATAAAAAAGCTCATCTGTAAACAGGGGGTGGAGGGGTGGGGTTTCTGGCTTTTCTTAATTTCCTTCGTAAGTCGTAAATTTTCGTCTGTAGTACTTGGATTAATCACAGACAAATTCTTTCAATTTTAAGAGGATTTTCAACGCCGATTTGTAATTTATTATTACAGAAAATGCAATGTTTTATACAGGAGGTTTATGAGATATCCCAATTTAATGATATCCCAATCATTTATCCCAGTTTGGTGTAAGTTAGACTGGAGAAATACTATGCTATTCCTTTCCTTGGCAAGACTTGTATGTTGACTGGCAGTCGCCTTGATTCGTTGAGTTGAGTTTCATTCATTGACACGTAGTTGGGACGGCGGAGAGCGTCGAAAACACAAAATTGAATACTTGGCTGAAGGGAATTCGGGAACTGGAAATGCGGGGATGGATGGAAGGGAGCGGAGCACCCGGTCTTTTGTGATTGAATAGGATTGAGTGGATGGATCTCCCATGGGAAATGAACAATGGGTGGTTACTTGGACCCCCTACAGGTGAGCAATATTAAAAGGACGACGACGACGACGACGAAGGACCCGAAACTGAACTGACGGTGACGTGACATCCACCAGAAGTATCCACGAAAATTTCTTGGATTTCTTTTCCGGAAATTCCCTGAAGAATGATATCGACGGACTCCCAATCATTTCGACTTTAGGCCAGACCCAGGCACACCTTCCAGGAAATGGAAAGTGATTTATTTCCGCCCAAATTTGACTGCCTTGGGACGTATCGCATTTTTATGGGTATACCCAATGCTCGCACGGGTAGTTGGAACCAGGAGAATTAACAATTCATATGTATGTATGCATTAGGTTTTAAATATTACTCATCACTGAATTCGAAAGCTAAAACGCGTTATTATCTCCAGAAAATTCAGCAGTGTGGGACCAAGAAGAAACTATTCAAATTAAATTTAATAGCATTGGAATTCGAAATAATAAGAAATGGCTTCAAATTTATCATTAATTCATTTGTCTAATAGCATAATTCAAACTTTGCAAAACATTTGCATATTGGAAGTATAAAAAATCCAATTGCAACTGAAATAGCCTCTGCAACCGCAAATCAATTCCAACCCTTGCATGGAATTTACCTACCACCTAATATAAGTAATAGTACTAGTAATACTCCAAATCCTCTATTTATTTTGAGGAAGCAAACACGATGGTGGTGGAAAATTTCCTTGGCCTTTTCCAATGTCACCGTCACCGTCACACCACACATCTATTCCCTGATCTATATCCAAGACCATGCAACTGATTAACACAATTTGCCAATTCTCCGCCGTCGTAAACAGCACAAACAAGTGCACGTGGATAGGATGTGCCAATCCTTGCCTTATCGGTGCAACCCATCTTTCGCCACCTTTATGTCAAGGCACGACGACGACGACGGCATTGCTCAAATACAGGAAATATTTTACGTGTGAAGTATTTTACGTGACTAAACTTTTGTGAATAGGAATTGCATGAGCATTTGTGTTTGGAACATCTGGAGAATGACATGGCGGAAGGCTTCATGGTGGGATTACGCCACAGAGGACGTGTTCCACGCACGTATTGACATTGTAAAGTGAAACCAGAGCATCCCCACTTGGGACTTCCAGCATTATGCAAATACTCATCATCATCCACACTAAATCCAGCTGACGACTCCAACCAAACCCATCCTACTGTTTATTCATATGAATTTTGATGTGATACACGTTCATTAAACACAGGGCACAGGCGAGACCTTCAGATCTAATCAGATCTGCTAATCAAATACACGGAACTGCAGGCATGTACATTTTGACAACGCAGAGGGGAAATATACAACAACAACATGAGCCATTTTCAGTACCATTTTTAATGTGTACGCGATTTTCATACGTTCTCCAACATTTCTGCACACAACGATTTCGATCTTGTATGTATTATTGGTTAAGATTACATTTTTAATTAAAATTGCGCGGCAAAAAGTGCCGAAAATATTTTATATCTTTAAGTTGACATTCATTGATCATGATTTCTTTGAAATTAGGAAATTATTACTAGAAATTATGCTTTTAGTTGATGCGGGTATTACAACTCTTCCATATGTAGTGGTTCCAATTTAAAAAAAATTAATTAGCAAAAGTCGTCAAACTCAAAAAATCTAGTCCTTGGACTTTTGGAGTTCCCTTGATTTCGTGATGAACACGAATCTCGGCTTCGACACTCATAAAAATTCCAGTTTACTATAAATCATGACTGTGATTTCCTTCAAAAATCCAGCAACCCCTAAAATACAAGGGGAGTAGTTTCCCCACAGTCAAGTCCCTACACGGAAGTATTCCTATTAAAACACCTCTCACATTTTATCATCATGGTTGGCTTCATATTTTACCAAAATTGTGCGCAACGCGCTACACGACGTGACGCATTAAGAAACGCGATGAGATGAGAAAAAAGACTCAGGACTTTCTGTACGTGTGAACATTATCAAAATTCCTGGCTTATGCTTCACATTCCTTGTCCCCATTCATTGGAGTTCTGAGGGGATTTTCGCAATCACCATTGACGAGTCAGATCCATCTTCATCATCTCTATCTCTTTTCCCGCCGTCAGCCCAGCCTGTGAATTCTCGCACTCCACTAAACCAGTCCGGAATGGTATGACAGCCTCCACCGTTTCGTGTCCTCGGAATCTCCTAATAATAAATACCTACAAGGGGTTCTCCAAATCCAAAGGACTAGTGTTCCTCCCCAGTGGATCCAGACATGTAATGTGTAAATCTATGGAAACACGCTAGACTAGACGAACGCGTATAAGGCGCGCTAATGTGTTCTTGATTTCATAATGCCATGCCATGCTATGTTGGGTTTGAGATTCCCCGGGCGTGGATGAAATTAATTACTGCCAGAAATATGCCGGTGTTTCTGCTTCAAATTTTGTAAGAACATTTAAAGCGGGTTGGAATTGTCACGTTATAATTAATTGAGTTTAGGTTGTCCTACGCACCGTTTTATAATAGTAAGACGTCGTTCCAAATTTTTAGAATATCTATAACAGTAAATCGGAGATTACAGATTTATCTTTGGTACAATGTATTAGAATCGTTGTTACAGGTTGAAATATAGCGCGGAGTTGCCTTCCAAAAACTATGGAGACAAATTCCCACCAAATCAGACCAGAAATAAGAGATTGATTCCTCCTTCATTCAGATGAATGAGATTGTGCAACAATGGAAGTGCATTCGGTCGCAAAGGAGGGAGTCAGTCGAAGCCGAGTCTATTATATTCTGTTCCCCGGATCCACCGTACCGTACATGTACAAGAGTGGGAGTCAGTCAGTCAATACTTTGTTTAATCAGGATCCCCAAGGATGATAGTGTCACTGCCTTCACAATTTCATCACCGCCTCACCCGGGCTGGGGGAAAAGGAAGCCAAAAACCTTCCACACTGCACTGGACTGCACTGGAACTAGACTTGGGAAAAGGAAGCCCTTGATATTTGATATGAAATTTTCCATTTGGAATTCACCAGAGGGTGAAAATTCAATTAAAGTGTATCTTGCGATTATCAGGGGCCCAGCAGTCAGCTCAGCGGTCATGTTCGTACGGGTTCAACTTTTGGCATTGCTACAGCCGCGACGACGGGAGGACACGACACGCGCGATCGCGACGCGCCGTCCTCCCCAATTGAACTTCCCCCTTCCTTCTTTTGTGAACGTCTTAACGTACGTACGGGAGAATAAAGCGCGTTCAGAATAAATACGACATCAAATCCTTTCAACACATTTCCTAAATGCGAGGAACATTCGGGAATCATACGAAATGAAACTAAAATAAGATACGCACTATTCCGACTCCATGGTTTGAATAAGAGCACGCGAGAATAAAATCTCATGTGTGGATGGATGGGATGGAGGGACGAACGAAAGGGAAATCCCAGTCTTGGAGTCAAATGTGCCTCCAGGGAATCCCCTCTAAAAATTTAATAGCTTTAAAAAAATCATTTCCCTTATCTTAAGGACATTTTCAAATCCAAACTTATAAATCAAGGGATCCGATCCATCCGTGCCGTGTGGGATGGGAGTAGGCATGACGGCGGCGTGGTATATGAATGCAATAGGGACGAGTTTGTGGGTCTAGGAAAGGGAAAACTGATTTTGGACAATTCTACATCCCGGGAACGAAAAGGATGTGATAATTTTGAGATTTGAAGGAAGCGGAGGTTTTCCTTATGTAGTGTGTATGTAGTACTCAACTTTAAAAGATAAGAATCATGAAACTCCAACCCTGCCCTGCATGGATTGTTGGGGTAGCTTGGCCGGGGAATCGGTTTTGAATTCTAAGGAAGTTTATATTAAAAATCCGTTTGAAATTTGACACAAAAGCCATTACTATATTACATATTTCTAAAAGTTTTTAAGGTCTCCGTTAGGGTATGTAAAAATCGCTTGGTTCTCTGAATCTGCTGTTTTGGCAAAAACATTTAGCGCCAGCCATTTAAAAATATAATATTACAGTTATTGACTAGGAATTTTTAGTTGTCTCAAATTTGTCCAGATTGGGCCAAATCCCCCTACCAACGTCCTACTCCATTTAAATATAAAGTCATCCATCGGGTCTGACAATTTTTTGTGTGGAAAGTGGCAATCTGTGCTGACTGGTGATATAAAAGGGGAGACGGGACGTCATTCCATTGAGCCACAGTTTTACATCATCTCCTCCAACCCATTTAACCAGACGCCGTGTCGTTCCGAACCGATTTTTCAATTCAATCGTTCCACACATCAAAATGACTTTAAGATAAAGTTTAAACTTGGGCGAGGCGAGGCGAGGTTCGGCCCACGTACTTTAATCCAATGTTTTGGAAATGATCACATTCATTCTGGGTTTAGGGTTCCAGTTGACACCCCAGATATTTTCCCCCGTCGTCGTGCACCCAAGCCCGCAAATGTCAAATGATTCGAAGTTGGAACACCAATTCAAAATTTCATCTTTCTTAGTTTCATTGAAAATTAAATATTTTGAAGAAGAAATAGACTCTGAATTCTAGCCAATTAAATTATTAATATGAATCAGTTGCACTGAGTTTTTTCTCCACCTACATCGCGCGGAGACGAATCTCAATGATGAATTTTCATTTCCTTGTCAGCCAAGAAATGCTGGGAAATTCCTTAAGGTTGGAAAATCGATCTTTTTAGAGTAAATGTCTTCACCACGTTCTTTTCCTTCCTCGTCCATCAATTCCTATTTGAGCTGATTGTTGTTGGATGAGAAAAGTTCAACCTTCCTCGTCCCTCATTTTGGATTATACGGGCGCTCTATTCCATCTTACGGATTGACGCAGTATAAACCCTAATCTATGTGTGTGTATTCTAAGGTCTGTCCGTCTAAACTAAAATTTGGTGGTGTAATGCTCCGTTTCGCTGTGCCATAGTAAGCCTTGCCTCTGGAATGAATTTTCACGTTCAAGAGAAAGTGCATGGAGTCCGACAGTTATAAATTAGCCTCGTTAGATGTATGTTCTGCATTAGCGTGTCATGCTAATGTCCCTCCCTGTGCTTCAGTCTAAGGAAAATGTCATGAAAAATGACTGTCCACAGTCGACAGCCAAATGTTAAGAAAGAATCAAAATTAGAAATTATGACGCCGATTTAAAACAAAATTATTTAAATGTTGATAAAATCCATAGTTAAGATAGCAATTATGCCAAGTACAAAAAGTACAAAAATAGGATTAAAATTATGTTTTAATTTGCCAGTTAAAATGTAGATATGCACCGAAATCGGGAATGCTTGAAGTAGTGGGTGGGTGGACACACAAGTGTGGACTAGGACGCATGGATACTGAGTGGATGGAGTCAGAG
>JAAXYW010003488.1:0-11525 GCA_036851895.1 Orthonychiurus folsomi | reverse complement strand
AAATTCAAATCTATTTTTTTAATTTCCTCGTAGTTGGATCAAAATGGTCCTACTCTGGAAGAGGAAACGGCTCGAGGAAAAGATGCTTTGAGAACTGTGTCATTTATGTCAAAAGCAAAACTCCCATCGGATACCTTGGATCGCCTATCAATGAGTGAAGATGTAAATCCACAATAATACAACGTGCAATACAATGTCTCTCTAATAATGTTATTGACAATCTAATAATTTTGGGTTTAACAATTATTTAGATGAAGAAGCTTAAAAGAACAAGATCGAAAGGCAGCAAGGCTTAAGAAAGCCTCCAATTCAAGATAACCAACATTTCCTAGGATTCATTGAAATAAATATTGAATGTGAATTTGGACTGTCAGCCATACCCAATAACCAAATTCAAGAAACCTTCCATAAATGTTTTCATTAATTAATACAACTTAACAGTGGTCGATGGTTAAAATGCGAGTTTCAAATGGATGTTTGCAACATTCACAAAAATTTGAGAGTAGAATTAGGCCCAATTCTCATAGATTTAAACTCTTTGACAGACTGACGCATTTTTGCGGCATATTCGAGTTCACATTCACGTATGTTAGCAATTGAATCACTCATCCAGGTGATCGAATGGTTTGCATAATCAATAGTGGATGTGTCGGCAATTCACTTGTGTTTTGTGTCAAAATTATGTTAGACGAGTTTTATTAGACTAATAACAATGGCCGTGACATTATGGAATTTATTTGAAGCAGCACTACTTTGTCTGAATGCCATTTGTGTCCTCAATGAAGAACGATTCCTCGTCAAATGTAAGTTCCGTGCTGCAAATGTTTCCAGAAAATTTTTGCAAAGCGAATTTAATAGTTTTAGCGTGTGCTTTTAATTTTGTAAACTTTAATTGGTTTTTAGTCGGTTGGGGAGCACAGCAGCAGGCGCAACAAATGGGTTTTGGCGATCCCGGTGGTGCTGGAAGCGCAAAAACACAAATCCTCAATTTAGTCCGTTCAATTAGAACCGTAATGAAATGTGAGTGGTTTAGCCTATTGTAAAATTTACAAAGTAGCGTTTCTGCACATTGATGGCATATATATATTGGCTGCGGTTATTAAATTAGTTTAATTGCCCTGTTTACTTTTTTTGCAGTTCCATTGGTTTTTCTGAACTGTTTGGTGATCCTGTGGAAATTAATTGCCGGTTAGAAGCCGGCTGTGTGATTGCGACTATTTGAAGAGAATTTTTACCTTGGTTATATTTGTAAAAATTCAACTAATGAAATGTTTTGTACAAATGCATAAAATCTAAAATCGCAAATAAATTTACCAATTACGTTAACCTTGAATCAGTGTAAGTTTTCATTAAATGTACTTTTTTAAACATGGCGTTAAGTTAGCTAAGCAAATCTCCAAGGGAATACCCGCTGACCTGTGCATTGTTTTGTTGTGCAGCGTGACACAATTTCGGAAAGCAGACGCCACTTGCTAAAGATAAATTGATTTGCGATTAGTCGGCTCTGCGTGTACGACTTTTTTTTAATCCAGCGCGATTTTATTGACTTTATTTTGAACGAATATTTTTTTGATGAATTTTCTACAGAGTAATATAATATTGCAATGAAACGACGGTCACGTTCACGTCTGGAAAAATATGTTTACTCCTCTAATGGAAAGAGCAGAGAAGATGTCTCATCCAGGGCGTCGGTCAGTTCCAGCTCCAGAAGTAATACTTCGATGTCATCCGTAGCAGGCACTACTGGTTCTTCTGTTGCCAGTTTGTCGGTTAGTCTGGATGGAACAATTATGCCTTACGATGGGGTGGATGATGCATCAAGTGATTGGTCATCATGGCACTTCTCAAAGAATGCACAAAGAAATATGTGTGCAAAACTAGAAATGGGAAATGAACTTACAGTTTATGATCGGTAAATTCACTGCCCGCATTAATCGAAACTATAATGCAATGCAATAGGACGACGAGGAATCTTAATTTTACAGAATGAGTTGGAAAAGTGACGGTCTGGAGTATTTGAGAACTGTTACAAAACCACCTGAGATGATCCAACCAGATCCACCTCTTCCGATTTGGGAAAAAATCCCTATTGAAAGTAAAATCCCGCTACTTGATGCACCTCCTGGAACTATTAGTTATTCCCGAGGTCATATGTGTGAGAAGGTTGCAATCTCAGTCTTGATACTATTTTTATTTAGCGACGGATTATGAAATATTTGTAACTAGTCTTCACAACTTCTTGTCTTTTATAGTTGGCACGCGGGACAAAAAATTCGTGCTTGAATCCTGATTCATACGATTATAGTGAGAATGACCCACTGGATCTGACGTACAATGCTCTCCACGATCCAAATTTAAAATTTTTCCTCAAGCGACCCAAGATGATCAAACATCTTGTCCGGCAAGGACTTATCTCACCAACTGGGAAAGTCCTCTGCAGTCTTCAAGAATTTAACAAATACAGAGAATACCTGCGTCACCTTCATCGGCCTCAATTGAAGAATACTATGGATTTGATGGTAAGCAACTACTTACATACAAGTTTTAACATATTTGCATTATATTAAATGCTATTTTATTAATATAGCATAAGAATCGTACAGACATTCACGTCCTCAAGAAAAATGTTGAGACCGGTGGTACAGAAGCAGCTAAAATAGCCTGGGAAAAGAAATTGAAGGAAACAAGAGAGAAGGCACGGGCGGCCCAGGAAATAAGAGAAGCGAGGTGACACACTTGGACTTCCAAGAATTACCATATTTATTATGTCAAGTGTTGTTATTTTAAACCAATTAGATTACAAGAAATTGTACGGGTCAGAGAAGATCGTGAAGAACGATTTCAATTAGAGATCCAGCATAAGAAAAGGCAACGCTCGTTACTTCAGGCAGAACGAAATCATATAAAAGATGCAATACTAAGAAGTCAATTTCTGAGTAAAAACAACCAAAGATTAAATCTCGTCGCAGCTCTACAGAGAAAGGAAATCGCGTTGACTTCGCGAGGATTTAATTGTCGGGCGTCCAATGAATTTAAAAACAGACAAAAGGTAATTTCCTAACGTATTGCATATTTGCGTGTAGTGCGTTGAGATTGAGATTCTGTTAATTATCGGAATTATTAGGCAGTTGCATGGTACGACAAATGGAATAATTATGAAAGACGCCATTACAAGAAGTCAGCTATGGTCCAGGACTTTCGGGCAGAGATGCAAGAACGTGCAATAGATCGCCAAGACCAGGTCCTGAAAAATCGAGCCGCATTCTTCAAAAATAGTAATGCACTTTACACGCTAAGAAATCCATTGCGTATTCATTATTTCAAACTTTAATTTGCCCTACAGATTCAGCAATAGTCCTCAAGAGGAAAGCATTTGTTGAAAAACGACTTGCAAAATTGGCATCTAAATACATAGAGCTTTGGAGAGCAAAAGTGAAGGACAGAAATAACATTGTTAAGAGAAGTCTGAAAATTGAGAGCACGTGGGATCTTCATGATGACTTTCGAAGCACAATGTTTCAAATCAGGGAGAAATCTGGTGACAAACTATTTTACTAGAAATTTCAAAGGGTTTCTTTCAATCATTAAATAATCTATAATTTATAGAAATCCTGGCAAAGTCCCTCATGTCTCTTGTGGAACCAGATCTGAACAACAACCGTGCGGACGTTGAGGAATCCCATGAGCAGCCAATTTGCCAAGCAGAAGCAGTTTGCACTTCTACTAGTGCCAATGCGCCAGCCAAATCAGACAGTCCTAATTTACAATCGAATGAACCAGAAAAGTTGCCAGTTAGCAAAAAGCGGGCAAGTTTATTTACGAAAAAGTGAAAATCAAAACTCAAAATTTAACACTATATAAACTTTTTTTGTGAAAAAAGAATATGGCGAGACAGGCAGCAGCAGCGGGCACACTCACTCTATTAACTGAGATTGTGCAAGAACTCGAATTAAAATCCGTTGAAATGAATGTTCACGTGGTTGCCCATGCAATTCTAAGAGATATTGCCGGCTCAGCCCTGAAACGGTGCTCGAAAGTTTGCACAAGTGAAGGAAAGCAAACATCGGAATCAATACAAAACGAATGCTCAAAACAATTTGGAGATAAAGAATCAAATTCAGAGCTCAAGACAATTTTCCAGCGAGAATCCCCAATCGTTGAAGAAATTCCAAATTCTGCAGCTGGGGACTGTGGTCCACGTCCACAACCGTCACACCAAAGGGCCGCTCAATCCGAGGAATCCATGTCTATTACCCCACTCCTCTTGGGATCAAATAAACAGAGCGAAGCTATTCAAAGTCAATCAAGAATAATTAATCAAAATATGAGTGCTCTCAAAGGCAGACGCTTCGTTCGGACAGGAAAAGTAAAATCTCCTAAATCCGATGAACATGACAGTGACAGTTCTGATACCTCTGGCTCAGGATCGAGTACCAGTTCTGATGTTCTGGAAGAGCCAAGTGAAGCTACAATGGAGGCCCTTCGAAAGGATCGCGAAAGGGAGATGCCTTCCTTAAGATCTAGATCCAGCCGACTGAGAACTTCCGCATCCACTCCACAGATTAGTTGGGGATCCTCAACACCAAGCGAGGCAGATTTACAATTTTTCAACATTATCAATGAATCCAAACAATTTGCCGAATCACAGTCGTTCACAAGTTCGATTGGAACTAGAATTAGAAGCTTTACTAATGTAACATGTGTGAACAGTGAGAGTTCAGTGATTGTTCCAGAAAGTGCCATGTTTTCCACTGAAGACAATTACAATAAATTGTCCAATAAATTTAGTGAGGAGGCCAGGATTTGTCCCAAACCAAGCAGTGTATTAACATTTCCGAGCAAAAATCAGGTAGCTTTTAAAGATTTATTCATACAGAATAAATCAAATAATTCCATTTTTGCAAAATTTAGCGGCTACGCAAGGAACTCCAAAATATTTCTTCGAAATGCGTTCCTCTGGATCTTCCTCCGAAAACATTTTCTAATAAAATTCGAAAAGCCATGGACTCCCTTTTCATTGAAACCCGCGGCCACAATCCTGCCCAGCCAATCAGTCAACTCCAATTGTGCGTGACACGATTCTTTGATTTGAGATCACCGAATGAAATCCATGCGTTCCTGGAGCGAATCCATCAATTAAGTGATCCAGCAAAGATTCAAAAGGAAATCTATAAAGAGCGAATAAAATTGGAGGCGGAGGGTAATTCTCTGGAGAATGCAACTGCAACTGAAACTCGGGATGAAAAATTGATGCTGGCAAATCGGATTTATAAATGGCTGAAAGTGAAACCAAGGAGTGTGAAGTCCGTTGTGAAGAACAAAAATTCACTCAACTCACACCAGAAAGGGCAGACCAAAGCCATTGCCACTGTTCAGAAGCAAGAGGTCGAAGGTGACCCTAACAGTACTCTGACTGCGACCACACACATCTCCCAATCTGTGCCGATTATCAAAATGACGGAATTGAAGCAAAAGCGGAATGCTATCAAATCTGAGTCGTGTCCACTGGTATCTGTTCCTTCTGATAGGCCTACAAATCCGAAACCGGGAGAATTGAAGCCTTTGACCAAGCCCTGCATTCCGGTCATGTTCCGCCAAGACAAATTGAGAAGAATGTCGGATTTGAAATTGAAGGAAGACGCAGAGGCAGCAGAGCGTGACAAGAAATCCACGGGCCTGCCGTTTGAAGAAAAATATGGGAATGGATGCTCAGCCATTGTCACAAGTGACAGCAGTAGCAGTGAATTTTACAAAATGACTCGAAAACCCAGTGGAGGAAATGTTTTCAGAACGAATGAATCTAATCCACTTTGCCAGACGGATTCCAATGTAAGCTTCAAACCCCTGACCCCACTCTTCCAAAGACTAAAGTTGTCAACTTTGTGTGATGACATGGTCACTAAATCCGAAGAAGACGTAGCTTTACAACTTAGCCCAGAAGCCTTCATACCGGCGGCTCCGCCACAAAATGGCCTGGAAATTCAAAAGGAAACAAGTTTACCAGATTTAGCCAAAAATTCAATGATTTCACGTACGAAGCTTCCGTCAATATCACATACGGAGATGCGGCGCTTTGGATCCCAAATTTCCCTTAAGAAAAACTTGAAATCTGTTACAAATCGTTCCGTTAATAATATTTCAGGAACCGAACGTCCAGTGACCCGGCGAAATGTTTCCCGGCTTGCACTCCCATTAATCCCTACAGTGAAATTGTCGAATATTAGTGGCCCAAACTTACAAGCAAAATCAAATGAAATTTCCTCGAACTCAATAACAGAACCAAAGCTGGATTCGGATAGCAGGAGTGACGACGATAGGCAACATTCCATAAAACTCAGTTCCACAAAACTCGACAATAACAAATGTCAAATTAAACCATTTGTGATTCGTCGAAAAAAGATTCAAAACCTGAAGTCCATCCCGCCAATTTTACCACAGAAAATACTTCCGTCACAGGAAATCATTGTAGAAGCTTGTGAATTATTGGAAACGATTTTATTCTACAGAACTGTGGAGCAAGTTATGGATTCCCTTAGAAAAAATCCTGAAAAACGTAAGGCTCATCCATCGGATCTGTTGAAAAAACTGTACATCAGTGCGAAGGGATCCTTTGGGAGATTAACGCTTTTGTTGACTGAGGCATATTTGCGCCAGGATAAATCCCATTTCAAACACTTTTTACGTAAATTCGACGTTGGAATCAATCAATTCACGATGTACGTGTCAGCCCTAACCTTGTCTACTGTACGTGATCAATCAATGCTGAAAAATCATCAATATCCCCAATAAATAAAATGAAGATTTCGCGCAATTGTAATTAAACCCACAATTTTCTGCTGCCGCGCAAATAAACTTGATATTTCATTATCACCAAATCACCATAATGTGGTTTTCTACTTCCCACATTTGCGCTCCCACTCGTTGTACTTTAACCTTACCAACATGTGGGAATAACATGCACGTTTATGACAAATGGGAATGTGTGTGCCTTAGAAGGTTGGATGAAATTAAAATGGAGGTGAATGGGTTGTCACAATTTTTGTCCCATGAACTAGAGTTCAAAGCCGACGAACGCTTACAAAATAAAAGATAATTGAAGTAATTAAAAAAAATTACAAAAGTGCTATTGCTAAAGTTAAATCCAAAGTGTAATGTGCACTGAAAAATTGCACGTCAATGAATGCGCCCGGGACAATAAAATTTTGAATACAATTTTTAGGCCTGTTTCTACATATCTTTTATTTAGAAATTAGTAATAGTTTGAATAGTTTTGAAACAACTAAACTTACACAAACATAATTTTTGATGGTTTTAATGTATTTCTGTTTCACAATCATCAGTAGTGCAGAAATTTTCTTGTATGCATAGGCATAGCCAAACCAGATACAAGCCAATTACATACAATCCCATGAATGTGCGCGCACGTAAGCACTGTGTGATTCTAATGTGGTTTGAAGTCGTTTCTACTTTCTAGCCGGCTAGAAAACATAAACTTCCTTGTTTCAGTTGTAAAACTTACTGCAGCACAAAAAATGCCCCATAACCTTCAATAGTTAGCCAAGCATTATCCAAGTGTATTGTGTAGCCTCTTCTCCCGCGCACGGATGTATCCATGGCTGGCCTAACATGAAATAACGCATACAAATTGCAAATTAAAACCGGTTACCCAATTTTTTTTAAAATTTTATTTCAAACCAACTACATCCATCAAAGCATTCTGTGAAAAGATTTGCATTTCATTTCGTTTTGGTACAATTTAGCGTGAGCGTTTTAGTCTTTGAATTCAAAATGACTGAAGTGGAGTTGGCGGCTGTGACCGTGGAACCCGCATCGAAAACACGACGTGTCTCGATCGTAAGAATTCTTTTGTTTTGTAGAAATTTTGTCCAACTCCTAAAGGGCCGCAAAAACATTCCAGTTTGTAATTATTGGAACATTCTTACCAATGAAATCCTCAGCAATGCATGAATCCGTTGCAAAACCTTATATGATCAGCTTTCATTTTAATTTCATAAAATGTGTATTAAAATTGCAAAAATCTTATTCATTCAAGCATCATTTATTTGAAATAGGAAATCCAGTTAGAAAATGGAAACATCAATCACGGATACGAATCCTATGAACCTGATGAAAGAAACAGCAATATTGCGCATCAGAATGGAAATGGGAGAAAAAGTTCCGCCAAACCGGCTATCACTTATTCCTGGAGCAGCATTTGTGCTTGGGTTGGTCCGGACAAATCCTTCCCAGATCAGAAAATTAATGACAATTTGAATGTAAAATCGAAAAATAAAGTGTTACTCAACAATGGCAAGTTTGAAAACTCACAAATTTGAAATTATCAAAATTTTACGAAACAAAATTTTAAATTTTACATTGTAATTCGACAGTGAGTGGCAAGATCAGGCCGGGTGAGATGGTCGCATTAATGGGGGCCAGCGGAAGTGGGAAATCGACTCTGATGGACGTTTTAACGTTCAGAAATTCAAGCAAAATAAAAGTAGTGGGTCAACGAAACATTAATGGCTTGGAGACGAAGTCAAATTCGATCACATCCATTTCAGCTTATGTACAACAGATAGATTTATTTGTGGGAGACCTCACAGTTCGAGAGCATTTGATTTTCCAGGCTACAGTTAGGATGGATGCCCATGTGCCTTTCTCAGCTAGAATTGATAGAGTAGAAAAAGTCATTCAAGAGGTAGCAGAAATATTCAAAAACCAGAACTCTGTTGTCTTGTTTTTACGCATTATTGAACTAGGTAGTAGTGCTAATTTATTATTGGTGATTAGTTGGGACTGGAAAAATGTGCTGATTCTCGTATTGGGACAAAATGGTTTAAGGGGATTTCCGGTGGGCAAGCCCGAAGACTTTCGATTGCGACGGAGGTGAGTATGCTAAAAATATTGTCATATTTTGATTATTTTTATGTTGGTTGGTAACATTTAGTTAACTTTTTACAGCTTTTGACAGACCCTATGTTTATGTGTTGTGATGAGCCTTTGTCAGGCCTTGACTCAAATTCTGCACGAAGAGTAATGTCAATCTTAAAGGATTTGGCTTTAAGCGGGAAAACTGTTATCTGCTCCATCCATCAACCATCTTCTCAAATCTACGGATTATTTGATCGTGTCATGTACATGTGTGAGGGGCGAATCGCCTATTTAGGAACAAGTGATGGGTGTCTGGAGTTTTTCAGCCAATTGGGATACGTTTGCCCGGCGCGGTACAATCCAGCAGAATATATTATTGACACTTTGACAATGAACGACAGCAATTCTCGTTCGAAACTCAAGGAAATCTGCGATGCATATGAAAACTCTTCTGATGCAATTCAGACTAATGTACGTTGCTCTATTTGTCTATTTGTTGATTTTGAAATTTAATTTATCAAAATTTCCTGTGAAAGTTTATATTTGAAATGTAATGTGTAGCAATCAAGTAGGGCGATTTCTTCATATAAGGAAGATATTGAAAAAGTTTCAACGTACCAAGCATCCATCCCCGTACAATTCCGAGCTGTTTTGAAGCGCTCTTGGATTTCGGCCACACGGAATTTGATGGTTATGAAAATGAGATTTATACAGTCTATAGTGAGTAATTAATTAAAAATTGGATATTTCGACTCACGCGATGAACATTGAATAATGGCGTATGAATTGTAGTTAATCGGATTATTTGTGGGTACAATTTATTACCAAGAACCCATTGACAAAATTGACGGAGTTCACAATGTCAGTGGAGCTATATTCATGATGATATGTGCACTGACTTACCAGTATATGTTTGGAGTATTGGACGTAAGTTTGTTGGATTTGGCATACATAAAGTTCTTCGAGTCCAATTGCAAAATGCTAGTAAAATTATTTTGTTCTGCCAGACATTTTGCTCTGAAGTGCCTCTTTTCCTTCGAGAACATTTCAACGGGATGTACCGGACTGATGTTTATTTCATTTGCAAAATACTGGTAGAAATCCCTACATACGTCCTTCTTCCTATGATGCAAACTGCTATAACGTATTATATGATTGGATTTCATTCTGATCCAGTAAGCTTCTTTAAAACCGCTGGGGTACTGGTTCTAGTGGCGAATATTTGTGCTGGCGTTGGTAAGTACATTTTTCCACGCCCTTCAAAGTATGTTTACTACATTCACAATTAAGCGTGTAATTATTTTCTGTTTAATTTTAAAGGGATCGCTCTGTCGTGCGTGGCAAGATCGGTGACCATTGCTCTTATTATGGCACCGGTCGCCATATTTCCCTTCTTTTTATTTGGCGGGTTTCTAGTGCGGCCTGGGTATGACTAGCCGTAGTTCGGTTCTTAATTTACAATTAAGCTTTTAATTTTCAAATGCTTTAGAACCGGCGTACCGTTTATGAGGTGGCTTCAATATATTTCGTGGTTTTTTTATGGCTACGAAGCGTTGGCCATAGTTCAGCTGGAAAATATTCGTCACATTGATTGCGGTGATAGCAACGCGACCTGTCCTGAGAATGGACTTGTCGTTCTGGACAGCTTGAAATTTAACAGGGTAAATACATATATTAATGTGACGCAATCACTTTGCCGGATTTGAATCGATTTATTTTATCTTATGTAACTATAGGATGATTTCACATTTGACATCATCATCCTTTTAGTACTAGCAATTGCTACGTTTCTTCTTGGCTTTTTAGCCTTATTGGCAAGAACACTTCGCCGGTAGCCGCCACTACCAGTACTCCAAATTGATCACTTTAGATAAAAATTTGTTTTAATAAAACCAGAATGGCCAGTGCAGCACAAACGTTTCTTAAATTAGCTTTATAATTAGCTTTTATAATTAGTGAGTGACTGAATGACAAGAATTATTAAAACTACATACAAGTCAAATGTTAAATTTTCAAGTGTTAGTCTACTTGTATTTTACTGCCAGCATAGAACTCGCATGGAATATGCAAGCTTCAAGTCCTGTATTAACAAAATCTCGCTGTATTTTGAGTGAGTGTCTGAAAGAAGCTAAATTCAATTCATTTTTGACGGCAATATAACGAAGATATATGAACTAGCACTCGTCGGGGCCTTCGGCCCCGGACTCGTCCTAGGGTAGCTTTTATTTAAAGCTTGTTTTAGGTTAATCACGCATAAGAGTTTAAAGCCTGCACCACGAAAGTTCAGGGTATCAACTGGACAAACGGTTTTTTGAAATACATTTTGCATGTTCGCCTTTAATAGCGATACGAACAATTGTGGCGCACACTTTATTTTACATAGTAGAGATGCCAAACCGCGCATGCGCGGCGACTCGTCACCTCCCTTGCAAAGCTTAGAGGTCCAAGGTCGTACAGGTCAGGTCAAGGTGTGAGCTCAAAAAAATTTCTCAGCACAACTTCCTGAGAGCATTGACGTGTCACAACACAGCCTCCTGAGAACATTGACACGTCACATGGCATGTTTCTTTTCCATTTTAGCTAAGGTCAATGTCCTAACTCAGAGTTCAAAGGTCAGGTAAAGTAGTGACCTCAAGAAAATTTCTCAACAC
>JAAXYW010003487.1:0-11525 GCA_036851895.1 Orthonychiurus folsomi | reverse complement strand
GGATTCCAGGGTTTTAAGGGGTGGCAAATATGGAATTAAGGGGTGAAACCTATTGAGTGTCAATTTAAATGTTTTAAGGGGTAAAAGCAATTGTTTTAAGGGGTCAAATAATTTATCGCGTTATTAATAAAGCTAACTGCACGAGTTTAGAGATAATTGCAATATTTCCACGAATGAGGAATGTCATTTTGATAAAACTATTTGCAAACTCCGGTGGTTTTAGTTACAAATTCCACTCACAATTAGCTCACTTTGAGTAGTTGTGTCATTTACAATACAAGGTAACTCAGCAACCAATTGAACAGTAAGTTACGTCCAACAGGTATTGCCCGTCGCTGAAGCACGAAAAGTATTATTTCTACTTGTCCATTTACAACGCGCTGTTAAAGTTATGCGAAGAACTATGGACTCCCCCTGTGTGGTTTCCCAGATGTGAAGTGAACGGGTCGACTACGTTTGTCAATTTTGTCACATAACAAGATTGATGGGTTAAGCTCTGCTCTTGTTCAATCATGACAATAGTTTTGCAATGAAAGAGATAAAAATGTGATGGGATAAGTGTTGCAGGCTGAAGGTATTGCAAAATTGTCAATTCCCCAGGTTCAAGTTCAATTCCGTTTCGTAGGACACATTGTTCGCGTCCTTTCTCCGTTCTAGCTGGGTTTTCGGCAAGGAAAAATAATGGGAATTTTAAACATTTTCGTAGTTGTCTTTTGTTGCAGTGGATTTGCAGCAGCTACAACACCAATTGAGAAATTTGAAAGTACGTAGAAAACAAAAACTACAATTAATTTCATCAGAACTTACGATTAATTTATTTCTAGGAATTTTACCGACTTTGCTTCAGTCAGAAGAATTTATTCAGTATTTTCAGCAATTGGCTGTATCTTCATTGCCGGCCACGTTAAACAGCATAAGGCAGCGGTTTCAAAATGAACTAGGTTCTAGTAGGGCACCTGTCATTCCACCACTACCTCCGCTAATTAATCTGCCAGACGGAAACTTGACACTTAACCTCCCTGACCTTTATGGGGACTTTGCGCTTTGGTAGAGTATTAAAATTATAAGCATTTATAAGTTTATGATGCAGGCCTGAAGTCAATATAAGTCGATAAAGATTTGTCTTATTCAATACTGTTGATGATTGTTTCAATCAGGAATCAAACCATTGAAGATTTTTCAACAATACAAGATGCCTTAGACATCCAGATTGTTTGTGATCCAATCCTTGGCCTGTCTGCGGCGTTTGACCTCTTCCTGCCATCTATCTACTTGAGAGGAGATCAGATTTTGGATCTGGCCCTTGGGGCTGATAACATCACAGGAAATGGAAAATACCACATCGGAGTAACAGACACAAAATTTGACGCTGATTTAATCATCAGTTTTATACATGGGGCTCCAGACAAACTTCAGATCAGTCATCTTGTTTTGGATGTATTAGTTGGAAAATTGGACTTATTTGCTGAAAATTTTGTAATTGGGGGATTTCCAATTGAAGGAGATATGTGGGAGTCGTTAAGCGCAAATTTAAAGCTGGCTTTCGAGTCATTGTGGCCAACTATTAAGGAGCCACTAGCCGTCACTGTCACAGATGTTGTCAATGGAATCATTAAGGTAACAAGTTTAATTATATATACGGTATTGTCTATACTGTCTGTATAACTAAATATGGCATGCCCAAATCGCAGGACTGTGGAATTATTGATTACCTTGCCTTTATTCTTGGGAGTGGAGATCGTATGTTTGCAGATTAAGCTAAGAATGCATGTAATTTTGAAAGTTAATTATGCTTAATTCTAGTTTCCTGTCTAAATCCCACCATTCCTGCTGCGCCTTCCAAACCAAGTTTGCCTTTGTTGGCTTACTTTGAACTATTAACAAGTGCTACAGGTTGGTGATTTAAATGACACATTAGGTAGTTTTTGCAGCACTTAATAAATTGAATTGTTGCCCAGATTTCCTCGAGGATACACTTCCAAGGATTCACGAGTTCCCGCTTGCTCAGAATTTGGCGAAATCTTTCTTGACTTCCATTTTTGCACATCGTGATGCTAAAGCACCTGTCTTCCCTGTTTTTCCTGACCCTGCTTATCCAGAAGATCTGGTGCTCCCAATTGATCTTGGATTCCTTCTTGCCAATATTTCCATGCAGTAAGCCATTTCATAGGGAAATATATAATATTGCTCTTAAAAACACATTTTATAATTTATATATGAACTGTATAGAGACAGCACAATAGTCGGGTTGTCAACAATTAAGGACGATCTCGCGATTGGTGTATCCCTTGTACCCTTTGGCGTAGTAGCCAACTTCACACTCTCGGAACTGGGGCAAACTGTCACAGTAGAAATGAATGGGACTCATACATCTGAATTCGATTTGAATTTGGCTCCCATTTCACCCATCCTCCTACTCAAGTCAAGCGGAAAATATAACGTTGGGATTAAGGAGGCGTTCTTAAGACTGGGGGTAATTGTTGGCGTGCAGACCGGCTCGCTAACCAAAATAGAAATCAAGCGGTTTGATTTGAGTATGGGTTTCGATCAATTTGTACTTTATGCTCATAAAGTTTGGGCTGGGGATTGCTTCGAGCTCCCCGCCTATTGGCAAGGAATAGAAGAGTTTATCAAAAGGATTTTTGACATCATTTGGACTAATAATCCTCGTCAAGATATCATCACGGACTACGTCAAACAAGTGCTCAATAGTGTGATTAAGGTAACACGGAATTAATACTTCTAAATCAGCAGAGCGCAAACAGAAACCATGCCACTCACCAAGGTTTTGGATTGCCAATGCCAAAGTGGCAGGCTTGGCGAAATAGAAAATGCACTAGATAGCCATCAATCCGACTACATGTAAATAGTCCATTTCCTACGTACTAGGGCAAAGATAACAGATAGCATTCCCAACACTCAATAGAGCTCCGATCGGGTTCGGGTATAAACCCGAAATATCGGGTTCGGGTTCGTGTTCGGGTAGATTACTTGATCCGAACCCGAACCCGTACCCGAACCCGAAACTTCGGGTTAGGCATTTCGCATGTGTGTGTGTGTTTAAAGGGGTGGCTCAAATGTGAAAACAAGGCTGAATTCAGTCAACAGGTTATGACAGCACTTCTGGATAAGATGTTACGAGCTTATACAGAGTTACTGTATACATACACAGTAACACTATATAGTGTATGTCTGTGTGTGTATGTATGGATATATACTAGTGCAGATGTACATTTATTTCCTGACTATCTGCAATTTCGGTTGTAAAAATAAGACAGGTCATTGATCATTGAAGCACTTGCGAAAAACATGTTGCCATTATAAATTTATGCAATTAAGTGCTTACATGGATATTAGCTATTGATTTACTGCATAACCCGAATTACCCGAATCTTCGGGTTCGGGTTCGGGTCGGGTTCGGGTTCGGGTAGTACTTGCTACAATTCGGGTTCGGGTTCGGGTTTTAGAAAAATCAAATCGGGTAAACTTTTTTCGGGTTCGGGTTTTACACTTGATCCGACCAGGTATTTCGGGTACGGGTTCGGGTTCGGGTTTGCAAGGAACCCGACCCGATCGGAGCTCTAACACTCAAGTCATCCTGTCAAGGCTAGAGAGCGCACACACAAGAACACGCACAGCATGGAACAAATCAATTGGGATTTTGGATATGAATTTATTCACTAATGCCACACATTTGCATTTTTTACACGAGTTCGTCACTTTGACATATCCGTAAGCGGAACCGCACTACAGCATACAATAATGATTCAACTTAATTTCCTTATCGGTAGTAAAATGTTTGCGCGTGCAGTTCTTAACAGTTTTGAGATCACACATATAACTCATTACTAAATTTAAACAAAGATTTACTCAAATTTTATTTAAAAGATTCTGCACACGCTGGTCAATATTTAGAATTTTGGAAAATAATTTATTTCCGCGTGTGCGTGAATAATCCGTTGATGTAATTCAGCATTAATTATCCCTACAGGAATGTACGATTACAAATATCCTGGATTTTATTGCTGGAAACGGCGACTGTAAGTCAAAACTAATGGTGACCGGGTTGGGTCAATCATGTTAATTGGGCTTTTCATGTTTTTTAGTGGCTTGTTTAAGTGATCCGGTATTTCCACCAATTCCGACCTTCCCGCCGATAACTACAACTACAATGGTTTCTACTACAGTAACAACAACTGATGTCACCCGGACTACTACTCCACAAGGCAGCGATCCAACTACAACGAGTCCTGCTACAGTAACAACAACAACTGATGCCACAACAACAACTGGTACCACCCGGACTACTACACCCCAAGGCAACGATCCAACAACATCGGCTGATGTGGAAACAACGATAGATGGCGGAACAACAACTTCATCACCTACTACTACACCTAGTGCCGCTGGCAACTTGAGTACTTCGCTTATTTCGGTCCTTGTCATTTGTTTCCTGGCTATGATTTGAATTAAAATGTTCAACTTTGAAATGAGCCGTATAAATATCAACTAACAATAGAGTACTGGCACATGCGCGCCACAGATTGGCTAAAAGTCGTTATGGCGGAGGACCACGGTCTAGAATGGTACTGCGCAACTCAATATGTCTGCGAAATAATCGCTATTTTTTGCAATTCTTTGAAATTCGGCTCAAAGTATTTTCTATGGGATCTACGAAACTGAAATTTTCGTGGATGATAAGCCAACCTGTTTTGTTCCATTTTGCAGTTTCCTGTCCCACAGTGTCCCCGTAAAATATTTTGAGCCGAATTCCAGGTATGATTTTGCAGACGAATTGTACTGCAAATTTCCATTCTAGACCATAGTTTCTTCTCTATATTGACCTTCCTCCTATCAGTGATACGCATGAGCCGCTAAACCATTATTAGTTGTGATTGAATGTTTGAAGAAGGCGACTAAAGCGTGAATAAAAGCAGCCCTCATTTGACCTAATTATCCCAGAGCTAATTTTAGTATTGAATTGTTATTATAATTTGGCATTACCTGAAATGCGTTAAGATGGGTATTTGTTTAATCCGTACGCAGGCGCAGTACCCCATTGCTCGCTTTTCGGCAACAATTTATAAACTGCGTGGTTTGATTTTTCATAGCATTGTTTGTGCTACTAACACTAAAAGTGTGAATTTCTTTATTTAATTTTGGTGTTCGCCTAGTTTGTGCAATTATTACTTTCTCCCCACCAACCGCAAGAAATCTAAAGCATATATGAATGAAAGAGCATAGAAAGCACAATTATTAGCCTAACACATTGTTACTTAATAAGTTATAACTAACGCAATATTTTCCAATATAAGAAATGTAATTTTGATAAAATTATTTGTGTACCCTTGTTTCAATGATCGCAGTTGCGAAGTACTTTTGACTAATTGTGTCATTTACAAGGTGCCTTCAAATATTCAACAGGAATTGCCCGCCGCGTTTCACACAAGGCAAGGCCTTGGGTGACTCATATTGATTTCCCAGATATGAAGTGAAATTTTGTCAATTTTGTCACATTACAAGCGTAATGTGCTAAGCTCGGCTATTGGTCAATTTTGACAATAGTTTTGCAATGAAATAGATTAAAAATGTGGTGCGATAAGTGTTACAGGTTTACTACATTGGAAATTGCTAATCTCCCAGGTTCAAGTTCAGTTTCATTTGGTAAGGCACATCGGTCGCTTCCGTTCACCGTTTTGTCGGTTTGTGCTTAAGAAGAAATAATGGAAATTTTATACATTTTTGTGGTAGTCTTCTTTTGCAGTGGGTTTACAGCAGCTACAGCTCCAACCGAGAAATTTGAAAGTATGTACAAAACAAAAATTACAAATATTTTCATCAGAACTTTAGGATTAATTTTATTTCTAGGAATCTTACCGACTTTGCTTCAATCAGAAGAATTTATTCAGTATATCAAGGAGCAGGCTGTATCTTCAATACCAACGATGTTAAATAGCATAAGGCAGCGGTTTCAAAATGAACTAGGTTCTGGTAGGGCACCTGTCATTCCACCACTACCTCCGCTAATTAACCTGCCAGACGGAAACTTGACACTTAACCTCCCTGACCTTTATGTGGACTTTGCGCTTTGGTAGAGTATTAAAATTATAAGCATTTATAAGTTTATGTTGCAGGCCTGAAATCAATTTGAGTCGATAAAGATTTGTCTTATTCAATACTGTTTATGATTGATATAATCAGGAATCAAACCATTGAAGATCTTTCAACAATACAAGATGCCTTAGACATCCAGATTGTTTGTGACCCCATCCTTGGTCTGTCTGCGGCATTTGACCTCCTCCTGCCATCTCTCTACTTGAGAGGAGATCAGATTTTGGGGCTTTCAATTGAAGGTGTTAACATCACAGGGAATGGAAAATACCACATCGGAGTAGTAGACACCAAATTTGACGTTGATTTAATCATCAGTTTCATACCTGGGGCTCCAGACAAACTTCGGATCAGTCATCTGGCTTTGGATATATTAATTGAAAAATTAGATTTGTTTGTTGAAAATTTTGTTATTGGGAGCACTGAAATCAGCCCAGATGAGTGGGAGACGTTAAGCGGAGTATTGAAGGACCTTTTCGATTCACTCTGGCCCCAAATTAAGGGGCCCGTAGCAGCTGATATCACTAATATTGTCAATGAAATAATTAAGGTAACCGCTTCTATAATATGTTACTAAACATGGTTGTTTATTTGCATGTCCAAATTACAGGACTGTGGAGTTGTTGACTACTTGGCTTTTATTCTTGGGACCGGAAATCGTAATGTCTAAGAATTAATCTCACAATTCATATAATTCTTGCAAATTAATTGTACTTACTTCTAGTTACATGTCTAAATCCTCTAACCATGTCTGCTGTGCCTTCAAAACAAAGTTTGCCTCTGTTGCCTTACCTTGAACTATTAGCAAGTGATACAGGTTAGTGATATATGACACATTAATGGTATTTTTCCAGCACTAAATAAATTGATTTGTTGCTTAGATTTCATCCCAAGGATTCACGAATTCCCGTTTGCTCAGAATTTGACGAAAACCTTCTTGACTTTCATTTTTGCACATCGTGACGCTAATAAAACACCAGTCTTCCCTGTTCTTCCAGACCCTGCTTATCCAGAAGATCTAGTGCTCCCAATTGATCTTGGACTCCTTCTTGCCAATATTTCCATTCAGTAAGGCATTACATAGGAAAATAATTAATATTTCTCTTAAAACATATTTTAATTTATATATGAATTGTAGAGATAGCATGATAGTCGGGTTGTCAACAATTAAGGACGATCTCACGATTGGTGTATCCCTTGTACCCTTTGGCGTGGTAGCCAACTTCACACTTTCTGAACCGGGTCAAACCGTCACAGTAGAAATGAATGGGACTCATACATCTGAATTTGATTTGAATTTGGCTCCCATTTCACCGATCCTCCTCCTCAAGTCAAGCGGGGAATATAACATTGGGATTAAAGAGGCGTTCCTAAGGCTGAGTGTACTTGTTGGTCTACAGACTGGCTCGCTAACCAAAATAGAAATCAAGCGGTTTGATTTGAGTATGGGTTTCGACCAATTTGTGCTCCATGCTCATAAAGTTTTTGCTGGAGATTGCTTAGAGCTCCCCGCGAATTGGCAACAAATAGAACAACTTATCAAAACGATTTTTGATCTCATCTGGACTAATAATCCTCGTCAAGATATCATCACGGACTACATAAGACTAGTGCTCAATAGTGTGATTAAAGTTAGATTCAAATATAGTAATATTTCAGTTTAATTTTACAGTGTGATTCAGCATTATTTACCCCACAGGAATGCACGGTTACAAATATTCTGGAATTTATTGCTGGAAATGGTGATTGTAAGTCAATACCATATGTGCCATGTGTAAGTGGTTAATGCGCCTAAATTAACTTGACGGTTTTCTTATTTTCTCAGTGTCTTGCTTGAGCACTCCGGTATTTCCAACACTTCCAACCAACCCACCAATAACCCCAACTACAACCGGTGCAACTGGTCCTACTACGGATTCCACCAGTACTGTAACAACAACGGCTCCTTCTACTGTAACAAGCCCTACTTCATTACCTACTACACCAAGTACCGCTGGCAATTTGACTACTTCAGTTTTCTCGGTCCTTATCATTTGTTTCCTGGCTATGATTTGAATTAAAATATTTTCAAATGCAAATTTTACAATAGAGTGAGTTGTACAGGCATTTGTTTTAACTGAATGTTTAAGCGAGGAACGTAAATAAAAGTAGCATTGCCGCTTCATACCGCTTTGGTGACAAAAATTGATTGTGGTCGAAACGGCGTTTGGAAGCGGTGTGCTTCGTACATGTACCTCACGATGGCTTCCAGGTCATTACAGCGCAGAGAAAACAACGCAGACAATTACAACGCATACATTACAACGTAAACAATTACAACGAATGGCAATTACAACGCTTGCAATTACAACGAATAGGGAATTACAACGTATAGACAATTACATCGCAGTTGATTACAGCGCAGTCAATTACACTGCACATACAATTACAGTGCAGTAAATTACAACGCATATACAAATACAACGCACCCGAAGCTACGTAATACGACATTTCGTTCTGGTGTTTAATTACTTAACAATAATATATTTCTTCACGTGCGCTTTTATTTAAGAAAAATGAACATTGATTGAAATTATTTTTGGGTTGTCGGTGAATCAAAAAATTGACAACTCATGTGATTTGAGACCGCAACAGCAAATACCAAAACATGTATAGAATTCGAACGCAATATTGCAATGCAAGCAAGGCGTCCGTGTTTGTTATCTAAACTTGGTACTGAAACCGGTACTATAATTCTTTTTTACCATATTTTGGTGTTGTTTCGTGCGATGTCAGATGTGGTACGGTAAGATTTGATAGATGTGGAGAGGTGGAATTTGATGAAGGCAGTGAGGTAGGAATTTAAAGCATGTGGTGAGGTGGAGATTTAATGTAGGTGATGAGGTGGGATTTCCCGGAGGTGAAATGGAGTTTGATGGAGGTTGTGAGGTAGTATTTGATAAATGTTGTGAGATAATATTTGATAGAGGTGGCGAGGAGGAGGCTTAACAGTGAAAGTGAATAGAATCAGACCTTTAAACTTCACGATAACCCAGTACAACAACCGCCGCCCTTTGGCTGCTGGAGGCCAGTCTAGCGCAGCGCTAGTTTCTACATATTCACAGTATAATATTAAATTAGTTGTGATTAATTGCGTTGCATGAGCTTAGATTGTAGGCACATTCCCCATTGTCGATTGGAAGTTGTGCATGCGTTGTAATTGTCTACGTTGTAATGTTTACGTTGTATTTGTATAACGTTGTAATTGACTGCACTGTAATCGATTGCGTTGTAATTGTCTATGCGTTGTAATTGACTGCGTTGTAATTGTCTATGCGTTGTAATTGCCTATGCGTTGTAATTGCATGCGCTGTAATTGCCTATGCGTTGTAATTGCATACGTTGTAATTCCCATGCGTTGTAATTGTTTACGTTGTCATGTATGCGTTGTTATTGTCTGCGTTGTTTTTTCTGCGCTGTATTGACGTGATACCCTCACGATGCATGGAAGCGCGTTATTTATAAGCCTAATCATGGATGCTAGATGGTGACATTACGTAGGAAGCAGAGATACACTGTACATTGCTTCCTACTTAATACAATTTAAGTGTGTAGGGTGAAAATGACAATGCTTAGCTAGCCTACTAAAATGCAGATGCATTTAACATGCCAGCATGGCCTTTGACCTTTTTCCTACCAAATAAGATTGCTGGTTCGTTTAGGCCGGGCTGTTAATCTACTGCGCAGCAGACTAACGTAGGACTGGGGAGTACCAACCCGTACAATGCTATTTCCCTAATGCTAATTGGCCTACGTTAAATTCGAAGAAGTGCTATCTCCAACATAGTACTTCCTAATGAAAAATGCACAGGGCCTCCGGCCGCCTTTTACTACTTTTTGGATTTTTAACGGATGCCCAAGAGAAACTTTATAAATTCCTAAGGAAAAATACACAGGGCTTCCGGCCGCCCTTTAGTACTTTTGGGTATTTATCAGGATGCCCCAAGGAAACTTTACAATGCCTAACGACTTTACCCCAGAAAGGAAAGAAAGCAATGAAAAACTCCACCCGGGGTATTTGGGATTTTGGTAAAATATAGGAGGAATACCAAACCGGCTCAGCGTCACCGGAACCGCAAGGCTCCCTGCAACTGCTATATGAGCCGTTTCGGTTTCGTAGTATCCAATTCACCAAAAAGATCCTTCCCACCATAAATTCCCAATCATGAAAACCTTTGATGGGTTCCTTATGAATCCTTAAGTCTCCGCCTGAAACAATTGGAATCCGTATGTGGTGATGTCCTTCCCCTTGTTGAGTGGGATGGGTGTGTAGTAGAGGTGAGTCGGTCAGGCTGTTTCAAATACCCGCCCGGTCCAAGCCCGAGTCCGACTGACGTTCAAAATACCCGATCCCGACAACCCGACAATTTCAGAAACCCGCCCGACTTTTGTCCGCCCGACTGGCCATTTACAAATACCCGCCCACCCAATCGGGTACCCGACAATGACCGACTTGACCGACTACAAAAAAATTAAAACCAAAAAGCAAAGGACGGAAAAGGCACAATAATTTCTAAAGTGCGTCGAAATGACAGATTAAATAAAATTTATTTTTATTGTACGAACCAAATGAGAATAATTGTAGTTTGTTCACGACTAAAAACGATGAACATGAACTTGGATTACTGTTTAGAATTTTGGTAGACAAATGTTAGTTGGGAGAGGGTACTGTTTCCAAGCTCAGTTCTTCTCGGGTTTAATATCAATCCAGTTCTCAAAAATACACGCTCGTCTGTTGCTTCTGAAGCAAGGACACCTAAAATCCATGCTGCTACTTTTCGTAGACGTGGAAATCTTGTGGCGCCACACCAATATTGAAGGATGTCAAACTTCTCCGTATTGTTATCTATAAGTCAATCAAAAGTTTAGTCCGGGTTTTAAATGATATTGTTGGTATACGGAATATCAAACCTTCAATTTAAATGCGTTGCGTCAAGTATTCGTCCACTTCGTCCAAATTTTCTTGCTTTTCGTCATCAGAATCCTGAAAAACTTCAAAACGCAAAGAGCTTTTGGCCTTATTTGATGGTTGGGGTTCGTCAGGGCTGGGAGTCTTTCGTTTGTCAGATGTGATACCGATTGACCCCGACAAAACGGTCTCCTCCTTGACAAGCAATTTCAGTAGTTCAACGGCATTTTGTCTGTTTTGCTACTGTGGCAAATTTCAACCTCTTGTACCTGTAATAAGGAGCAAACTATTATATTAGGCGATATTAACAACAAAATCACATCTTTGGAAATTGTTGAATCTGGGTTGTTACTAGTATTTAATTCTTGACTCCCGGTTGGGCTGGGATTCTCTCCTTCTCCGGCGCCGGAACTTGTGGACTGGTGTAAGTGTACGTGTGGTTCTCACTCTTGGTCTGACTGTGACA
>JAAXYW010003486.1:0-11528 GCA_036851895.1 Orthonychiurus folsomi | reverse complement strand
TGGGCGTGAAAAACAATTTTGATTTTGAATATGTTAATCTGCTTAATCTCATACTTGTCGAATACCAATAAGTTCTAACCTGAGAGGAAGGCTTTCGTCATGTACATGATAAGAGAAGAAAGATACTGCCATACGCAGATCAGAGAGAGATAATTGTTGTCGAACATGATGGACTAAATCGGCCAGGCTACTATAGGCCAGTGGACGCATTGTTTCATTTACGGTCCACCCCTTTCCAAGAAGAATGTCTTCATCGAATAGTTTATCCATCAAAGGGACAAACTCTGTTTAATTTATTTTAAACATAATGAGTTACCATTTCATCCTAACATGTAATTCTAGCTGAACTTACTGTATCTGAGATCCGTGGCCATAATGTGTCTTGCCGCAATCAATAGTTCTCTTCTCAAATATGCAACCTCCATTGGGCAAAGGACAAGTAAATTGATGAGACCATTTACCAACAACGTACTGTGTTGTATGACCAAGTCTTGGTATAATTTAATAATGTAGGCCAGAAATGAAAGGGTTTTCACTTGAGCTCCCATGAATTCCACTAGAACTTCTTTGTTGAAAGTTTCGCTGTTTCTGGAATAAGAAGTAATCGATTCAAATAAAACTTGAGTCTTGCTCAATGGAGATTGTCCCTGCTGCTTTTATCTTTGGCAAAGTACCTTTGTGCTTCACTAGGCTCCAAACTGATTGTTGACATAACTATTGGAATAAAGTCAGCCACTTCTTGTTGAACATTAGACTTGTAGATTTGGTACATAAGCACAACAATTATAGGAAGTTCCTGAAGAACTTTCAAAGAGTTTCGAGCCTTCGGAACAACATTGTACTGCAAATTGGGAACACGTATATCATTAAGCAATAAAACAAAACCAGAAATTAAAAAAAACTAAATCAAATCCAGTTAAGTACTTTTATAAAGTACACAAGCAAGCATTCCAACAATCATTCCACAAAAATAAATAATACCAAGCAATGTAAAAAGTGGTTAAATAAAAAAAAACTTTGATTTGATGTAATAAATTACTGAATCCTTCACAGCCATGCCACTTCCGTTCGATCCCTTTTTGCTCTCATTCTGAAAACTTGTTATTGAGAAGATGTCGTCCAGCGATTCAACGTGAACCAAATCCTTCACCTTAACTGGAGATCTGGGAGCAAATATTTTCTCCATGTGACTTGGAAGATCCTGATACACCGACCTCACAAAAGAAAGAAACTGTTGGACCTCTGCAGTGAACTGAGGTCGATATTGTTTGTGAAGCTCAATAATGATTCTCAGACAAATCAGTACGTTCTCCTCATTGTCAGTCTCTACTAATTTGAAAGCCATGTTAACTATGGAACGTGCATGGGGGCGGAGCTGATCGTTTGGAGGAAGTCGGTGGATGAGCTCCAAGATTGCTTTTCTGATCAACTGTAAAATTCAACCGATTTAAAGTGTAAAGTATATCAAGTAAGTAGTAGTATTTAAAGTAGCAACACAATTTGGCAATTGTCGGAGAATAAAATTCAAGAGCTTACCTGTGAAGGGATCTCTGACACAAAAATGGGTTCACCTTCATTCATGAACTTCAAAATAGTGGTCAACACAACTTCTAAATATGTAGAATACTGCGGGGAAGAAGTGATAACCTGCAATAAACGCAACACTAACTTGAGTCGATCCAAATGCCATAGATTGGAGATTCATTCAGTTGTTCATTATAATTTGAAAAAAACCAAGCATGCATGCAAGTAAGCATGGAGTAATTAATTGTCACCCTACAATGCGTATTGCGTTACAAAACAAAAAAACAACCCGCACAACGTCAAAATCACCTCGAAATGTTCACTCATTTCTTGAATCAATTTGATTCTGACTTCGTCTTTTGTTGTCTCCTTCAAAAAATTATCGGCAGATCCAAGAAATTTCTCCATCAGGAGTGCCGGGTTCTCCCGTGTCTTGGCCTCGGAAGTGGACGCCATGACCCACACTCGATACACGGATAACTTGTATCCACCAGAAAAATAAGGCGACTTGATTAACCAATTCGCATATTATTGAATGCTATATTTATTTATTATTTGTTTCGCCTGGCCTCTTCTGCTCTGCCTGGCCTGGGGAAGGTTGTCTTGAATTTAAAATCTACCGCCCCGGCAAGAATGATTTGCCAATAGCTCCCGCTCGGAATCTGCGTCTGCTTTTTTACTCAGCACATTTACCAACACCATACGGGCGCGGGCTGGAGGCTGGAGACTAAAGGAAAATGCCTTGCTTCATGTAATACCTGGTAAAACCTGGTGACTCCGATGCCACTAATGTCCTCATTATGTCAACATTGAGCTCCGAGTTAGAATTTGACATAAATGTCACGTAAGAGGATTCAACTAGTTTGACACTTGGGCCAAAATTTTGTCAGAAGTTTTACTACCACCGCCACCACCATGCATCTGCATCTAAATTCTAAATGCATCCAGCAGCCTAGTATTGACTTGACTTTCAAATCATTGAAACCCCACGCGGTTTAACAAATGGAAAATTTTACAGGTATGTGCCTGCATGCCGCATGTAAAAAATGTTTGAAAAAAATTCGGTAGCAAAATACTGATTTTTCAAGAGGTCTGTTTAGTGATCCTAGGTTAGGACACAATTGAGTGAATTATACCTCAAAAACAAAAACGTTGCGCTCATCAAGTAAGTGAGATTCCCTTCTTAGAATCAAAAGAATAGGATTTAATTTATCATTTAATTGTAATTTATAATTTAGTGGACATTTATGTAAGGTGAAAAATTAATCGACTTTACACGGTTCACCCTGCCAAAAATATTTTCCCAATAGAATCAATAAATATTATTCAAATAAACGGTCCCTTTATTTTCAATTTTTGCCATATCAGCTCAAAATATCACTATATAATTGAGTGATGTACTTAAAGAAAGTCGTAATCTCACACACACACAATAAAACAAACCAATCAAATGATGAACGATTTCTCTGAATCGATGGACGCCTCTGGAATTGGATTCTTTGGAGCTCAAATTAATATCTGGTGAGTTTAACAGGAAAATTCTCTGATTTGAAAAAGTCGTTTGCAAAAATAACGATGAGGTTAACTTCAAATTCTGAAATATTAAAAATAAATTAGGAAAAGTATTAAATGATTCAGTCTAGTACTCCGCATGGTTCCTATTTAGTTCCGGAGCAGTGTCCGAATTCTGCCAGAGTCAAAGCTGGGTGCGATCGCGATCCCTGCCCGGACTCCGATTAGCGATTTTTGAAGGAGTTAAAGTACTACGACAAAATTCAAAGGACTGCGTCCTAATTCAGAGTGAAGGGATATTTCAGCAGAGTAGAATTACTTACCTATTTTGAAATTGGCAGTTGATAGAGTGGGACAAGAAAATAACCTCGGGAAAACCATATTTATAGGAATTGGCAGCCCTTTACAAACATTTCCTTCGCCAATTTGAATTGTTTGAATCTCAGAAGCTAAACGATCAAGTAATGTAATAAGTATTAATATTCTCAATCATGCTTGTATCAGATTAATATCTCACCATCTTTCGCAAATCCTTCAGCACATCCACATATTTCCACTCTTACCAATTGAACTTCTATTGATTTGATGGGGAACTCGGACTTGTCGATAATAATTTCTCCAGTGAATGGTTTTGTAAGTGGGCAATTAACGGAATCCAGATGCCCATGAGCTCTGAAGAATCCCAACTTGCTTCCAGCCTCACCATTCATTTCAAAGTCAACTCTCTTCATTTCCGCTGGTTTTGATAGTTCACTGATTGCTGTGGGAGTTGCCGTCGTGGGCGAAACAGCATATGAACCAATACTACCCGTTCCATATTCAACAATGAATTCCGTTGACTTGGACATTGTTGTTCCAATTAGAAAGGACCTTTTGACTTCACACTTAAGGCTGTACTGCAATTGGAAACGTTTAGTACCAGTCATAGAATGGTGGTAGTAAAGTAAAGAGCAGAATTCCAAAAATATGTAAATCTTGGTGATATTAAAATGGTCTCCCAGTGGTTTACCTGAATATTAATAAAGACACCATGGTAGGTCTCGTACAATGTTTTATTGTGTCTAGCTCGAAGAGGGAATTCAAAGGGAAATTCCGTTCGGCCTGGGGTCAGTCTTCCTGGCTTGACTAGCTCAATTTGATATGACAGCAGTTGAATAGGCTGATGAAATAAAACCCCAATAACCACATGACCCAGTAGGTTACAGCTTATATACTCAAAACAAACAACAAAAGGGAAAATCCATGCTTACCTTCACCGACTGGTAGAATGCTTCAAAAATGCCCACTGTTTTTGAACTCAGCTATAAAAAACAGCTTTCTTAAAACAAATTGGTTATAGTGCCACTAACTCTACTGTCTACTTGCTCATGCATGCTAATTTTAAGTTTTCACCTTCCAAGAATATTCACTCAATTCGCCACATTACGTATGCTGTCATAATTACGACACATTTACTAGATTTTCACACACCCACAAGAATACGAATTACACGAATGGTCTTTCTATCAACCACACACACGCACGGGTTCTGATAACAGGGCAAACATACACACTAACCAATTACACGCACCTGCAAATTGACGTGACCTTCCATTGACAGCACCACCCCATCTATGGTAAAATAAAATATTGGGCCGGTATTCCAAATGTTCCCTCAGGTTCAGCGTTTTAAATATTAAATTAAATGTTTGATGACTTAAATAAATAAGTTTGTAATGATAATTACAAATTACCATGTTTGAATTCTGTCTTAGACTGGATGATAACTGCTCCGCGAATTTGTTCCTGAGAAAAGAAACGCCCAACTAATTATGTAAGACGAGTTCAGTACAACTAACTAACTGCGAGTGGATATTAGCTTCAAATCCAAATTGAACTCCCTGAAAGTAAGCACCTGCTCATTGTAGATCTTTGACGGACGAGTGAGAACAATATCAAGAACGACAACCATTTCCAATTTTCAAAACACGACCCAATATTTTGAACTGAATAATAAACTTATTTAAAAGCTGAATCTAAAGAACCGCAATTGGAAATTGGAATCCAATGATTTCAATGACAGTTCGCGGGTACAGGTATATTTGGCATAACATGACTCACGAGGCGACGACGGGCCAAATATACGTGAGTAAAATCCAAGCACGGGGAGCCTAGTCCCACCACAAAGAACAGACGCTGAGCATATGCATTCGCAGTATAGCAAAAAATAACCTGTTCTTTTGTGCACGCTGCAGAGTGCTATACCTATGGAGCGTGGAGTATATCCGTCGGCGCATTTGCTAACAGTTTGATTTTTTAGATTCCTGTGAATCAGTGAACTTAGTGAACTTCTGAATCAGTGGAGGTTGCGGATACTTTGGTCATTTCAACAGCAACAAGTATCCAAAGTTCCTGTGGGAAGGAGCCTCACCATGAGTGACGATGAGCGATACATGGACATCGAGAGTGAGGTGAGTTGAAGGTCATCATCTCCTAACACCTAATGTATGCAAAATTAGCAAAATATTAAAAGACCTACAATGAGGCGAGGCTGGCTGGACTCGACAGGTTCAATCAGTTCCGGCCTGCTATGATGTGACCTTTCAATTTAGGTTTAGATTTAAAAGTAAATACATGCTGGATGAACGAATGAAAGGCTTCAGATTAGTTCATAGTTGATGCCTCATGCTAAATAGACAAGTGTTAATATTTAACATAAGGAAAGGATTAAGTTGTGTTTGCGGCAATATATTGATGATAATTGATCGAAGGAGAATCGAAGTTAATAAATTTGATGTAATATTGTTAACTGATTTTACGTTTGTTTATCATCCCTTTTCAGGATGAAGACCTGGACGACGATGAGCTTAACGATAAGTCAGGATCCTCAGCGTCCAAGCCGATGACCCAGGTGAGTCCGTGATCTAACTTCGCTCAACAATCAATATATGCTCGTTTAGAAACAGTTATTTTATTTTTTAGGCGGAGAAGCGAGCCCACCACAATGCTTTGGAGCGAAAACGACGTGATCACATCAAAGACAGTTTTACAAGTTTGCGAGACTCTGTTCCTGCCCTTCATGGGGAAAAGGTGTCAAAGCGGATTGTAATATCTGCACCCCTTTACTTTTTGAATCTCTCATTTAGTTGCGAAGTGACAAGTCCCTAATTTCTGCCTGTTTGATTCTCCCAAAATTAAAGCAGTCCAGCCGGGCGCAAATTCTCAAGAAGGCAGCTGAATATATTCAATTTATGAGAAGAAAAAACACATCCCATCAACACGACATTGAAGATCTTAAGCGTCAGAATACCTTGCTCGAGACCCAAAGTAAGACTTGTCTTGTCTTGGCTTGCTTTAATAATTTGATAATATTGAATATTAAAATCGCTATGCTTTCGACTAAAAGTTGATTCTCTTATAGTTCGTGGCATTGAGAGAGGTAAGATTCCTGGGGCCGCAACTCGTACTTCATCTACCGTTACCTCCGGCTCAGCATCCGTCGCAAGTCCAGATCAAGAAGATATGGCTACGTAAATATGCCCAATAACCAATTGTATTTCCTCACTCCCTTCCACGTCAAAATAAATCATTTCATATTCTGTTTAAATACTTGGTCAACTTGATATACTGTTTTATTTACAATAGAATATTGTAGTTTCAACCTTACCAGCTGAGTCAAGAAGTAACAAAAAGTATAGAAAGAAAAAACTAAACATTTAACACAATATTTCAGTCAAAATTACAAAAAAAAACATGACAGTGCTTCATCTATCATTTTGCTAGCTACGCCACGGAGACAACGCTAAATTGGAAGTTGAACTGATGCTAATATTACTACCGAATAGCAATCAGTCGCGTATCCCCTCATCTTCATGACCCAAAAAATCAAAGTAGATGTTTCCATGTTTGTTTTTAAAACGGAGGTGGGTCCATGTCCAATCCCAATGGCAAAGGGCGGTGCTCACCCGGATTGCCCCAAGCGGCAAGCAAAAAATCAGATTCCTGTCAAAATCATATTAAGGGTTGGTCAGATAAATTTTGAATTAACAAAAATAATACAACTTACCTCTGGGTTATTGGATGATTGAGGTATGGGAATCGGTGTTGGTCTAATCGCAGCCACGGAATAAGAAGTGTATGCGACTCCAGAAGGTGGGCCAGGAAGTGCTGTGGTGACAGGGACAAGACGTGGGGGTCTTGGCGCTGAGCGATTTTTGAATGTCTCAATGTCATGATCTTCTTTCCACTCGAGTTGCATTCCAGGGACAAGTTCTTTCAGAATTAAATAAATGCGACGCAGAATAAC
The DNA here is from genome assembly GCA_036851895.1 of Orthonychiurus folsomi. Lineage (NCBI taxonomy): Eukaryota > Metazoa > Arthropoda > Collembola > Poduromorpha > Onychiuridae > Orthonychiurus > Orthonychiurus folsomi. Next base: position 4,207 of record JAAXYW010003486.1, on the reverse strand, counting down.
ATTTCTGCAGCAAACGTGCATTTTGATAGATGGTTCATCCTGCAATTTTAATAAAACAATTTCTTAGTAAAGCATCGCACGCATACTCAATGCATTTAAACATTAAATCGTACAAACATTAAAGTGAATTATTTGCTTGCGTATTAATTGAATTGTCCTGAATTTGTCTTTCTCACCTTGTTGTGATAATCACATGTAATGTCTTCTCTGTAATCAAAACATCCCTCCTTCAGCAGCTGGACTGCGGAGTGCTCAAGGTTGTGAAAACAGGCCATTACATGGTTGTAACTTGGATTGCGCTTTTTAGCTACAGCTGCCAATCTCAGCACTAGTTTTGGAAGCTTGTAGAAAACTACTCTTCTTACAAACTTGGTCATGCTAGTCCTTTCTTCTGCATTTACTAGAAGAATGCAAAATAGCAAAATAGAATGCAATTGCTGAAATACCCGAACCTTTGTAGTGCTACTTACAATCCGCATGATCATATAGCCAGGTGAAACAACCTTCCGCGCCTTTCAATTCATTATCCATGCAAAAAAGAACGTATTTGTGCTGGTACACCTCCTTGTCCAGATACTGTATAAAATATTTCAATTTGAAATTGTGAAGGAGTGTGAGTGCTCAGTCAGCAAGCACTGCTCACAGCTAAAGATTTCCAAAAACATTTACCTTTTCCACAAATTTTTTGATATTCATCAATATCTTTCTATAATCCCGATGTTTGGCTTCAAACAGTTTATCCCCTGGTTGTGGTAACCCAGTTTCTTCCGAGGTTTCTCTCGTGGTGCTTGCGTAGCCAACGGGAGTCGTCTCTGAAAAACACAAATGCAGAGTTGAAGATTAACGCAAGTCTCAAAACAAAATTTTGGATACATAGCAAGATGAACAACATCAAACAAGACTAACAACAAAACGTCTTTCGTACTTGTGTCAACCAAAGTCCAGTAGTTACATTTCATTCCATCTTTTAGACTGAAAGCGGCTATCGCCAGTTCCAAAGGCCAATGGGCTAAACGTGGAATTTGAACTTCACAGGAGTGAATAGTTTTAATTATAATGAAGTTTGTCTCCTCGACTGGTGTTTTTGAAACAATAGTCAAGTGATCAACAATGCGCTCCTTGTTCACTATCTCCTCATGCTCAGCGGCTTGTCGCTCTTTTACGTGCGCAAAACTGAAAAAATAACGAAACGTTATAATGAGACCAATGTTAAGTGGAATCAAAGCTATCCGCAATTTTTGACAACTTATTAGTTTGGGCTAGCTACCTTTCCCCAGTTGCTGTAAATTTGTTGTGCAAATTAGTCCTCTCCTGGTCTTTTGCCCGATTGGCCAAGTATTCAAAATATGACCTGTCCTCCTGGCCCATAGCCTAAACCAATCAAACTAGTTAGTTTATGGCAATAGTTAACGCATGTCAAGGCAATCAAGGTAACGTACATTCCATTCTTCACGAACGGCATAAGCAACATCCTGCATTCCCCTTGGAAAACGATAACCCCTTTTCTCCAATTCATATTTCCGATCGGCCATAAAAAAGTAGTAAGCATTTTTTGGAGGTTTCCGGAGTTTTGGCATTGTGAACCTGTTGAGCATCAAATAATGACTTAAAAACTCAATAAAGTCACAAAATCCTAAAATTATTAACAAAAATTTTATTTACGAATAAGCATTGAACATTGAATTGTAAAGGATCAAAGTAAATGCTGTAGCTGTTGTAGCAACAAAATCCATCACTGCCCAAAACTCAAAATTTTAAAATGCGCGCATATTTTAACGTTATAAAAATCATTGAGTCCTAGGGACCTCTGGAATGTTCCAAAGGCGTCAAAGGTCCATCAATCAAAACTAGCAGCTAGCTTGCAGTAAATAACGCTAGGACTCTGGATGAAAATTGGCGTTATAGTTAATTGGAAGGAACTTAAGCGGCACCCACCCACCAATACGAAATGCGCTAGCTTACTAACTCATTCCAGTTCTGCGCGCCCACATTTGACCTCACCTCAACAATTGTACCGCTGACCAGTCTTAAGCGGACACCACAAGAAATATACACCAGACTGAGAGAGACATCCAAGAAGGATTGAAAGCCCTTTGAACTTTTAGGCATATTGTAGCAATTAACTACAACAACTGACAATATGCTTACTGCGCGTAAGTACTTACTTCTCTACAACGGTTACAGTAGTGACTCTGCTTTACAAGATGGCTGGGATGTACAAGACATCCCTGCACTTATTTGGTCAATTGACTCCCTCCCTCTCTGCCATCCCTAAACATATTTTGACTAATTCCATAAATATAAATTCATTCTCTGTACCAAAATGTAAATAATCCTGATTTATGGTTTAGGTCGAGTGCTTCATTTTGTTGTTCCACCCCACCAGCCCCTCCAATTTCTTTTTTTGTTATAACAAACTTAAATATAATCTTGATGTATTCATTAAATAGCCTTTCTTACCGACGGAGTTTCTCTAATTTCAGAGAATGTGAGATGAAATGCGCAAGAAACAATAGAAGATTTGGAGAGACCACTCGCACTCCAGGATTTGTGGATCCCACTCACTGCCTTCCTTCTTTCTTCTTCACCGCTCCGCGTGCTTTTGGCGTTGGGTTTTGCTTCAGAAAATGTCTTTTGTGGATATCATTTGAACTCGTGCCCTCTTCTGTTCCCGCGCTCCACCTAAATTCACCCATTCCACCAAGAGGGAGACAGGCTGGCCGACGGCACTTGAATTTGGCCGACAAAATTCTCAATCGAGAAGATTTGGCCGACTTATTCGGCAAATAATACAATTCATACGGTAGTGCACCGCAAAACATGGAATTTGGAATACGTTATGGGAGTCTTCTGTTGCTGGGTAGAGGGTTTATAGCATTTGTGAATTGAAATTTTCAGTGATAATCTAGACAAGCGCTCAGCTCATTTACTTATTTCGTCGGCTAAATTGGGCTTGACGTATTCTGTCTGCTTGGTGGGAAGTTCTGTCGGCCAAATTCCACATTCTAAATCCGAGCAGAGCCTGCCGTCGTCGGCCAAATTGTACAGACGATGTGTACATGCACACTAAATTTGTAAAACCTACCCGCTCGCCGAATTATTTCTGCTAAAAGGTAGCAAAAATTTATAATTCCTGCACTGCTGGAGAAGCAGGGTTCGATCATTTTATTTGCGGAACCACCGATCGCCGATCAGGACAATGAGTGTCTTCGTCAAACTCCAGAATTTACCATCACGAGCCAGTTCCAACGACATCCTCACATTTTTCCGTGGACTCCGAATTCCGAACGACGGAGTTCGTATAGTTGGTCACGACACAGGAACTGCGTTTATTACATTTTTCAGTGATGAAGATGCTCGTCAAGCTGTCGCTATGAGTGGAGGAACAATACGAGGTTCGACGGTGCGCATCCGTCACAGCTCCCGCAACGAAATGTTCAGGGTTGAGTAATAAATCAATTTTAGTATTTTTTTATGCTTCCATTGATCAGTTTAACCATAATTTTATAACCCTTTTATGGGACTATCAAAATTCTAATTAGTTCCATTATGAATTATCCACCAGGTCACAGATGAAGCTCGTCAGGATTTCCAAGAGCAAGACAGAAGAGCTCCAGGTTCGGCTTCTTCATTTCATTCTCAGCAACCTCGTCAATTTTCCCAAACGTCCTTTTCGGGAGATCCCAGGGATATGTATGGTGGTAGTCGTACGCTTGGAGCTTCGTACGCGTACGGGGCGATGAATGCGAACAATTACAACTTTGCTCAGGATAACTACGGCCAGTCACATTTTGCTCCAATGAATAATTTTCTACAAATGCAACCCTACGGCATGATTCCGCCAGTAGGGTATTCTTCTTTTGATCCTGGGAATGGTCGCGATGGATTTGATTGTAGTTCATCAGGTCCAGGATATGGGCGCGACAGGCAAAGCCGAGATGCGGGGTATGGGCACAGAGATAGAGATCACAATGGCTCCAGTCGGGACAGGAATGATAGAAGCAGGCACAGAAGTCGTTCCAGATCAAGGGAAAGGGGGGACTCAAGGTTTGTTAACAATTTAATTAGAATTAGAGCGGCTGTGAAGCAGTGCTCGGAACGGCTCGGCTCCCTGCAAGGAGCCGGAGCCGCGGCTCCGGCTCCTGCCCGTGAACCGGAACCAGAGCCGAGCCGAACGGGTTTTTCGGCTCCGGCTCCTAGCCAAGAT
>JAAXYW010003485.1:0-11532 GCA_036851895.1 Orthonychiurus folsomi | reverse complement strand
TTCTGGTTGGGATGTGCACCGGCATTCACTGGTACTTCTTATTTTGGTAAGGCAAGACTACGTAAAATTATATTCTCGGTTTTATTTTATCAGTATATAAACCATTAAATTTAATTCAAACTCTGTAGGTATGTTGAAGATGTTGCTGCTGAATTCTGTGATACGTTACCGTGGCTGAAGCTTCTTCAGGGTTTAATGGTAGCTGTCCAGTGCATGTCAGAGATACCTTTTTTTTATTATGCAGGTTTGACGGCGCAACTAGTTGATTAAAACCAACTTGGCGTAATCTGGTGAATTAAATAATTTTGACATATCAAATTTCAATTTTAGGCTGGTTTATTAAGAAGCTTGGAACGGTGCATTGTCTAAGTCTTGTCCTCTTTGTTTTTGGACTGCGGCTTGTTATATACTCCTTCATTCCACACCCATGGGGGTTTATCCCAGTAGAAGCCCTTCATGGCATCACGTTTGGTTTATTTTACTCCGTAATGGCAACTTATGCAAGTGAAATCAGCCCACCTGGAAGTCAAGCTACAGTTCAAGGCATTGTGGGAGCTGGGTTTGAAGGAATCGGTATGATCTGATTTTAGGATTAGAAAAGCTTTTAGTAGTGTTTTTATTATTAGCCATTAATTTCTATAATTTCTTTGCATGCGACGATTAGTACAATAATTAATAGCATTAATAGCATAGCATTTAATTGTATAGGTATTGCCGCGGGATCTATTGTCGCTGGAGCCCTTTTCAGAAATTGGGGTGGAAGATTGACGTTCAGAATATTTGGGATTGGGGCATTCATATTCTGCGGCCTGCATGTAATAATAATGTACTTCTTGAAAACCAAGCGAGTCTATGGAATACCGATAAGTGAGCTGAAAATTCACTAAATTCTTAGTAATGGCGAATATTTGAAAACAATGTGTTAGATTCGAATACATGGAGTACTTCTGTTTCTAGATGATGCCGAACCTGAAGGACAAGAGATGTACAAAATCAACGGAGTTAACCACGACGTCGATGCGGAAACTGAAAGCGATTAATTAACTTAAGAGGCGCTCGACTTATTTGATGACATAGCTTTAGCTTAAACCCCATGCAATCAACTGTGTGATTATGTGATTTTAGTTATTTGTTATCCTTTAGATTAGTCTGCATGTTAGTAGTAATTAGTGAAATGATCCTCATTAGTCAATGTCTCAAAGTATTAATTAGCCCAGCCCCAGTTCTCGAGATAGTTAAATCACATGTTTTAACAATTATTCCAGAGTATTATATGGTGCTAATATGCTAACAAGGTGTTCTAATTCATGACAACAGTCTATTTGAGATTGTGAGAACTTCTGGCTCTAAATGACTTAAATGATTCTTATTTTGTAAAAGTAAGGCACAGTAATGTGTATAATGCAGTAAGCAGCTTCACAGTTTTGCATTTGGGCTTCAACCAAACAAATTTTTAATAATACAAACAAGTCATCCTGTATTTACATTTTGTTCATCATTAAAATTTTCTTATTAAAATTATTAGAGGAAAGCAGAACACCAATCACTGAGACACTTATAGCAGACTTTTCCATGGTTGCTGGTCACTCCGGCTGTAAGTTTCAACCATTCCACGAACAATTCCTCGTTTTTTTTCAAAACCAGAAACTGACCTAACACCACATACGCCTGCGAATGAAAGACAAGGCATCATCGTTAGAATCTTTAAACTATTTATACTTGCAGAAACTAATTTTTTCTAGAATAACTTACCTTATCAAATCCATGGTCTTCCAAACGTTTCCCGTATGTTTCGCCGATTCCAGCGATCTCAGTCACCGATTTCTCTCCCATTGGCTCCAGCACGAAGTTACGATGTTTTTGAGATGTTGAACCCATCTGGAATACATAAATAGTTTCCTCTAATTCTAATTGACCTTGACCTAGTGTTACTCAAAAGGCATTTTCCCAGTAAGTAACTGAGTAAAATTGAATAAGGCAATAGCCGTATTCAACAGGCAAAAGCGTATCCTACAGTCAAAACGAAGCCAATCCGTTCTTTATAAGGTGGACTGGCCTAATCGGGTAATGCGTATGGATAAGCTGGAGTTATCTTTTGGTTTGGTTAGTTGCACTTAAAATTGGAACCCCATCATAACCCCAAATGATACCAAACTCAAATTATGAATTAACTTTTCTCACACACACGAAATATCGTGAATTGGGCTTTGCCGCGGGAGCGTTAACATTGCCGGCCACGGGAAAATGAATTTACTACCTTGTTTGTTTGCTGCCTGTGACCCGGTCAAGAATTTCTTTTTAAGTTGGAATGATGATTCACGGATTACGGATCAAAGAATGCGTTGTGTTCGGTTCGGGAGTTTGAAGGGAATGCGCATTCTTGGGTGAGTGAGAGGGATGATTCAAGTCCGTTTCGCCTTCCCGCTCAACCAACGACTCTCATCCAATTGACAGATTTCCAAATCTAACCGCTGTCTTGCATTTCTAGCTCAGCTCATAGATTTTTTTTTAATTTTAGATGAAATCGAGACTACAAATTGAATCAAATTGCATGTATGATGAAATCGAAATCATGTATTGCTTATGTGTAAGGCACACGTTAGCGTAGCGCAGCGTCGTGGAGTTTTGATTCCCTCTTTTTTTAATGTGTTTTCTTGCTCTGCCCTTGGCCAGTCAATATTTCCGTTTTGAACTATTCATAGAATTTTTGAAGTATCAAGGGATACCACCATTCGACCATTATTTGCCACTATTGCCATGCATGCTAAGAAAATTGAGGACTTTGCTCCATTCATTACCAGATCACTGCAGACTGTATGTAGTACTGCCAATTTTGTCATCTGAATTTGCGTATTGTGTTTAGTCGAGGTGGAGTGACCACAAGTGATAAGCTATTCATGTGTTAAGAAGATATAAGAGTGGCAAAGCCAATCTGAACTCAAGTCATGTCACATTGTCATTAGGTTAGCTTATATACGGCACGGAATGAGAATGCAATATGTAATGCGGTCGGATGTCGGATGAATTTGTACACTGGCTCATGGCATACGCATAACAGCATGTATCCCCTTAGCATTGCCATTTAGCATCTGACTTGACTGAGAAGACTTGACTTCCACTGTTGTACTATGCAGCAGTGTTAATCCAACAAGTTTTTCTTCGCATATCTTTTCAATAAATATTTAACCTTCATTCTCCCAGCACTGCATTCTAAGTCTACCGTTAGCTACCACAACAACTTACCTTAAACTCTATATTTTTGGCTTTTGGTGCTTTGACACGCAATAAGGTAAGTGTTGTTGTTATAAGCTACTCATTCGTTTTTATAAAGCACTAGTTTGCATTTTCACTCCATATATTATTTATATATATTTGGCGTGATTGGTAAATTTTATACGTATCAACAGGACATCAAAAATTCAGAAATTGGAAAGGAAATATGGGTTCACTCACTCCTGCTGAAAATGTCCAGACTGCACTGTGGACACCAGATAGGAACAATTTTTCTGGATTGAATATTGAAGTTTTTCGAAAAGCGGTGAATGAAAAGTATGGACTTCAATTAGGTAAGTGTAATTCCTGCGCTTTAACTTTATTTAGTAGTTTGATTTGCAGATATTGCGAAAATTCGGAAGTGTTTCTGTAGTTAGCTGTGCATTACTGCGTAGCAACAAATTCTTCGACCTTGCCTTTGCTTTGGTGAAAGAGATTATTATTTGTTTTCCTATATTTGTTTTCTAGAGTCATATGCTGATCTTCACAAATGGTCAGTTGAGGAACGAGCCAACTTCTGGGCTGAAGTATGGAATTTTTCCGGGATCATACATTCCGAACCATACTCCAGTGTTGTGGATGAAAGTGCTTCAATTGATCGCATCCCGAAATGGTTCCAAGGTGCAAGATTAAACTATGCGGAGAATTTACTGGAGAAGGGCAAGGATAGAAATATAGCTGTTTATTACAAAGGTAAGATTATATTTTACTAATTCTACACACTGCGCGCCCTGTTACAAGCGATCCCACACAATGTTTAAATCCTTATGTTGAAATTATATTTTCTTCGTCGCAGTTTTTTGCTTTTTCAATAATTTTACAGCTTTTATTAAAATTAATGTAGGGTTCAATTATAATGAACAGCAAATGTTTGCACGTAGTGCTGTGCAGCTGTATGCTTGGCAATTCCAAATTGGCTTCCTCATGCAAGCGACTTTTTCCGCTCTCATGGCATGACGCAAAGATCAATCTCAGGGTCAATTTTTTTTCAAAGTTAGGAGTTGCTCTCACACGATTAATGCAAACGTGGGTAATCCACTTATCTTTGCTTAAGGAGTGTGTGTCGTGTGTGCTGTGTGCTTATGGCATGAATGGTCGAGTCTGATTGCACTGAAATTGCGGTTTTCCCAATTTTGAAAAAAAGGCCAACTGGAGTTCGTGAACAAAGCGCAAGTAACTTATTCGCATGGGAATTCCGTGTTATCCGGTTTTATGGGTTTGTTTTACTCCGAGTTGTGGCGAAGAAGCGCATTTAGTAATGCAATTATTGCATAGATTCACGTCATTGATTTACAAGGATTGCCAAACTTTCCAAAATTTAAAATATTTCCCAGCAAGTTTAGAACAGGTTTTTGTGCACAGAAATGCGCCGCTGACCCCTCATGTAAATTCTGGAGGTGACTTTTGTCTGAAAATATGGGCGTTTAATTAAACGTTACAAAATATGCAATCCTCGTGTGCGTAGAAATTCGGGAACGAAATTTCTAACCGTGCACCAGACTGTACGCTGCACCCGAACATCAAACACCACACCATACACAAAACTGGGTGAATTTCAAGCGCACTAATGACTCTAAAAATAAATGGTTTACTTTTGAGACACACAAATGTGTCTGTTCTTCTTTCACAGCCTAGCCGCAAGATTTCCCACAACATCATTGATTGATGCCATGCTAATATTTCTTCTAGAACATTTTTGTTGATTTTGTTGACAGGATTAATGAAAAGATCGATTTTACGCAAGCAGAATGCCATTATATTGTATTAGCATTTGAAACTTTAATAATTTTATGACTTCATTTAAATTTTTTATTTGGATTTATGTGCTTATTAAACACATACAAGGGATTTCATTTTTAGAAAGTTTTGCTTACGCGTGGCATGGATAATGAAAGTTTTCTACACAAGGAAATCCTCATTGAATGCTTTTATGAGCTTAAGCCGACTCACCCAGTGCTCGTATCATACGGTTGAATAACTATAATACTTATATGACTACGCATTTGTTGTTACTTCTCAACTTTCATGCCGTACGTGCCAATGCCAAGGAAAGAAGTAATCCACTATCCTATGCTTTTAAATGCCCGTTGTAAACTACAGTTAGCACCGCTCAACTAACCCCATTTACCATGGTCTAAAAATACTGCAATCAAATTGCACATTCTAGCCTGCAATCCAGGTCTTTTGGAGCAATTGCACTCCACATTTGAAACTTACCTTGACCTATGCCCCAGGAGGATTTACCTATTACCTACTACAAGATCTGCTATCATTTCCTTTTTATTAAATCATACGTCAACCAGCTGCAATTTGCTAACTTCTCTACGCGCCACCGACATTCTAGCTACACATGCAATAGCAATAATGTTAGACATCAAAGAACCCATTCAATTCGTCCGCCTGGATCGCACAGCACAAGGCGGCGCAGACTCGATAGCTTCAGTTCCCGTCTACTGAATTTAACCGTTTGATTTAGCTGCAGTCAATTAATTAAACTTACTATGTTAAGTTCAGCTATTAAAAACCTTGCAACTGGTTCGCAGGGTGCTCAGTTTTGAACAGTCGCCTGATGTGAACTGGTGATGAGGTGATCATTTTCCCCTGTCATTTTTGCATTGCGATTAGCAGTTGGAAATCATACACTATCTGAATGTCTAATATGCGGTGCGTTGCGACTTGTGACGCGCTTGTCACGGAGTCAGGGAATGAAATGACCTGATTCGATTGGCTGACAGGAATATTCCTGAGTTGAAATCAGATGATTGATTCCTAAGTCATCCGATGTGCTTAATGCTTTTTACTGATCAATTTAAATTCAAGTAGATAACACGCGTTTCTTGTGACGTTACAGGGGAAGGTCATCCACAAGTTGAGAAATTGACATTTGGGCTGCTGCGGGAAGAAGCTTCGGTGTGGGCCAATGCTCTCAGAAATGCAGGTGTCAAAAAGGGAGACGTTGTTGCTGGGATTCTTCCAAATTCTCCACAAGTGAGTTTTGCCTTTCTAATTTTTATGAGGGAATTTTATTAAATGTAATAATTAAAATTCTTTCGGGACCCGCATTGCGGTGGTGCTAGATAAATATGTGGAACTCGGCCGTTTAACGCAATTATTACTATATTTGCAGACCCTCGCTGCCCTCTTGGGTACTGCAAGTATTGGGGCAATTTGGACATGTACATCACCAGATTACGGTATCACAGTAAGTTTTTTCCAGATTCTTTTTTTTGCAATAATGTTGCTCTGCAAATACGTAGTTGTTGGTCTTTGTATTTTATCTGCCGCATGCGATGTAGAGAATAATTGTTTTAGACATTTAATTGAAAATGATTGAAACGCATAAACTGCTATGATTTCCTTACGTTAATGACTGTGTAATTTCAGGGAGTCGTTGAAAGGTTTAAACAGACAGAACCCAAAATAGTAATCTCTGTCAATGCTGTCTACTACAACGGAAAAACACACTGCAATTCTTCCAAGCTTGAGCAAATTACGTCGGAATTAACAACCGTGACTAAAGTAATTGTTATCCCATTCATCGAATCAGCGCCAAACGACATACCAAAATCCTGTACAAATTGGTAAGCTGATTCGGCAAATCATTGATATTGCACACTTTATATTTTAATCCAATTTACATATTTTGAACGTGCAGGATCACGTCTCCCGCATTCCTTTCCCCATTCCGAAAACTCAAAACCGTTATTCAATATGAACAAGTTCCGTTTGACCACCCACTCTTCATTATGTATTCTTCAGGGACAACTGGAAAACCAAAGTGCATGGTCCATTCCGTTGGGGTGAGAAATATAATATAAATTATAAATATAAACTGTAGTGTAAATTTAATTGGATCTTTCATAACGACAAGTTCACGTCCAAACTTTGAACAGGGAACCCTAATAAAACATTTGGAAGAGCACATCTTGCAAAGCGATCTAAAGGAGAACGACGTCATTTTCTTCTTTACAACAGTAAGGAGCCCCGACATTTAAGCGTTTATTTTATACATGGCGACGTAATCTACATGCATTTGCACTAAAGGTTGGTTGGATGATGTACAACTGGTTAATTACATCACTCAGCGTTGGGTGTCCAATCGTTCTGTACGATGGCAGTCCATCCACGAATCTCTGGAGTTTGATTGAGGAAACCGGAATCACAATATTTGGAACAAGTGCTAAATGGTTGGCTGTACAGGAAGATGTGTTGATAAAGAATGGAACTCCAGAACAAAGGAAAATCCTCGACAAAAGCAACACGAATCTAAGAATGGTGTTGTCCACTGGATCACCTCTAAAACCCCAGTCATTTGATTTTGTGTACAACCATGTGAAGCGCGATATAGTTCTTGGATCAGTTTCTGGTATGATTTAATTCAATTTTGTTTGTTACAATTGTGTATTTAAATTAATTTACCTTGACAGGAGGAACTGACATAATTGGTTGCTTCATGGGACAAAACGTGACCCTTCCGGTTTATAAAGGTGAAATCCAATCATATCATCTGGGATGTGATCTGGATTGCTTTGACGAAGATGGACGGAGTGTGATTGGTGAAAGGGGAGAACTCGTCGTCCGGACACCTTTTCCTAGCATGCCAACCCATTTCCATAATGACATGGATGGCCTCCTTTACCGAAAGGCATATTTTGCGAAATTCACAGGGATATGGGCACATGGGGATTTTATGCTAATTAATCCAAAGACAAAGGGAATTGTCATGCTGGGAAGGAGCGATGCTACGTTAAATCCAAATGGCGTTAGATTTGGAAGTGCGGAAATTTATCAAGTCGGTAAGAAAAGTATTGGAATTCTAAATGTATTCAAGCTGAACTTGACGATTTTGGATGTACATAATAAGTATTTTCTATATAAGTGTATTTTCGGTAATTACTATTTCAGTCGAGCAGTTCCGAGAAGTTGCAGACAGTGTTTGCGTTGCGCAAAAGAATTCTGCTGAAACCGACGAACGTGTTATATTATTTTTGAAACTGAACGATCGTGCTTCGTTTACTGACGATCTGTCTACTCGAATTAAGAAATCGATTAGAGAACAGCTGTCTCCGCGTCATGTGCCAGCCATCATAATGCCTACTATGGACATTCCGGTAATTTTTCAAACTCAAACTATAATAACTCAAACTAGTCCATTGTAAAAGCTAACTTGTATTTCTAAATGAAACAGTACACAATCAGTGGGAAGAAAGTAGAAATAGCTGTTCGAAACGTAATTGAAGGGCAAGAAGTTAAAAACTCCGGTGCTCTGGCAAATCCGTCGAGTCTGGATTTGTACAAAAACCTACCTCAGCTTGCCCCTTGGTCTTAATTTGATTGAAACAATTACAAACCAAAGAGATATTTTATTGCAGCTTAAAATCGGATTGCCTATTTTGTAATTTCAATCAACCAACCGACTTAAAATAGAATAGAAATTAAAGTTGTTAATTTTTACCTCCACAAATTCCAGTTACTCTTTTGCTTCGTTCATATGTAAGTCTGGCCGAAATTTTCCATAAGATACATTTTGTGGACTTTTATTTAATAACCTTACTCGTAGATAAAAATATGGCGTTGGAACTGCTAAAATTTTATTCAGTTAACGGCTGAGGCTTTTTCACTTGCCACGGATGGTGACTGATATGCTTCAAGGGGTGGACATGTGCACATCAAGTTCTTATCACCATAAATGTCATCGATTCGACTAACTGTTGGCCAAACTTTGGTTTCAGGTTTAACAAATGGCTGGAAAACAATCCATAAGAATTGATTATTTTCCATTTTGTATAGTAAATACTTCCAAAGATCCAACTGACAAATAATGTAACTTACAGCTGGGAAAGCGGCCAATTCCCGTGTGTATGGTCGATTCCAATCTGACCCAATGACTTGACCCTGAGTATGTGGAGACATCTTAAGTGGATTCACACCAATATCCATTCGACCTTCCTCAATATCAGCAATTTCTTGTCGAATATCTGGAATTTGTAAATGTTAGCACAAACCCAGCGCAGCATATGGCTATATGCTGCGAATACTATATAAATATATATAGTATATATCGAATATAAATTGCAAATACTTTCCCTTACAAATAAGTGCATCACAGAATCTGTCCAATTCGCCTTTGTCCTCCGACTCGGTTGGTTCAATCATAAGAGAACCAGGGACTGGCCAAGAAAATTTAAAAAATGAGATTTTGAAAAAAATTTGTACAAATCAGTGAATTGAATGAACCTGGCCAAGACATTGTAGGGGCATGGAACCCGAAGTCCATTAACCGCTTTGCAATGTCCACTGCTTCAATATTTGCTGTTTTCTTAAAATCCCGGACATCAATAATAAATTCATGGGCAACCATGCCGTGCTTTCCTTTGTGAAGAGTTTTGTAGTGATTGTCAAGTCTCCTTGACATGTAATTGGCATTCAAAATGGCGACTTGCGTTGCACGCTTGAGTCCCTTGGCTCCCATCATCTGTAATGTACGATTTGACACATTACTGTCAGTTGTACATTTTCAGAGATAATATCTACTTAATGAAATGTAATGCATCCTTACCTTAATGTAAGCCCAAGAGATCGGTAAAATCGCAGATGATCCGAAAGGAGCAGCACTTACAGCACCAAATGATTTTGATAATTTCCCCATTGATGCCAGAGGGTTAATGACTACATGTGACGGTAAAAATGGAGCCAAATGTTGTTTGACACCGATTGGACCCATACCCGGTCCACCTCCTCCATGAGGGATACAGAATGTTTTGTGAAGATTCAAGTGAGATACGTCGGATCCATAATCGCCCGGTCGGCAAATTCCAACTTGAGCATTCATGTTTGCACCATCCAAATACACTTGACCTGTCAAGCATAAAGAATCGTCATTTTAAATAAAATTCCACAACACTTTTTGAATAACATGCATACCGCCAGCATCATGGATGAGCTGACACACTTCCGCCACATTTTCTTCGAAAACTCCATTTGTTGATGGATAAGTTATCATGAGGCAGGCCAATTCCTCCTTATGTTTGTCAATTTTTGCAGTCAAATGTTTCATATCAATGGATCCATCTTTGGTGACATTGATGACTTCCACTTTCATGCCAGCCATTTGAGCGGAGGCGGGATTAGTGCCATGAGCAGAAACCGGAATCAAACAAACGTTTCGATGACCTTGACCTTTAGCCTCCAGGTATGATTTTATAGCCCGGAGCCCAGCATACTCCCCTTGAGCACCACTGCAAGATTGATTCAACCATTCAAAGTCTGATTTCACCAAAATTAGCGGGGTTTTATAAAATTATTTGTTGATACCTGTTGGGTTGGAAGGATATCTTGTCGTAGCCTGTGATTTCACACAAATCCTTCTCAAGTTGTTCAAATAACTCCCTATATCCCAATGCCTGGTCCAGGGGAACAAAAGGATGGATGTCCGTGATGTGACGGAAACTGCAAGGCATCATTTCCGTTGTACTGTTGAGTTTCATTGTGCAGGATCCCTAATAATTTATTTGCAAAAATGAGTTAGTCAAGTTAGTTCTAATTTTGTAATGTATTCAATTCTGCAGTCATCTTACCAGTGGAATCATGGAGTGTACAAGTGAAATATCCTTATTTTCAAGTGTTTTCATGTACCGAACAATCCTGGTCTCCGAATGATGAGAGTTGAACACGGGGTGGGTTAAATACGGAGTTGTTCTCCTCAATTCCGAATTTAAAATGCTGCCCTCCAAATTGTCGGCGTTGTCAATTTCACTTGACATCTGAACAATATGTCCTCCGTAAGATCAAGAATTTGGTTTTTGCATGCAATTTCCAAAATTTGCAAATTTTAATTTTAACTTACCTTCTTAATATTAGTTTTCGCCTTGAAGATTTTCATGAGTTGATCCAAATCGTCTTCCGTAATTGTTTCATCCAAACTAATGCCGACCTTTGGAAAATATCATACATTTTGTTAAATAATCCGAAGAAATCTTATTCGCCTTGCTTACAGTGCCATCCACAAAGTAGCGCAAATTGATTTCAGCCTGCGTTGCGTAATGGCGGATCTCGCTTTGAGCCATTACAGGTGTGACATGCAAAGTATCAAAGAATAATTTGTTCTCAATGACATTTCCTGAGTCTCGGAGTGCCTTGGCTAAAACTAATGTGGCTGCGTGGACACGACTTGCAATCCCGTGTAGGCCCTTCGGTCCGTGGTAAACTGCGTACATTGCGGACATGTTGGCAAGGAGGGCTTGGGCTGTGCAGATATTA
>JAAXYW010003484.1:0-11533 GCA_036851895.1 Orthonychiurus folsomi | reverse complement strand
GGTTTTTTCTGAACTTACAATCAGCGTTGGATCCAACTATGGCAACTCTTAAGGTAGAAAATCCAGTTGAAATTGACCACTTCAATTTTGTCGTACAAATGATCGGAAGGTGGGTTTCTTGTGTATAATTTTATTTAAAAATTAAGCCCTACATAAGTCATGATATTACTATAAGTAGTAGTAATTGTAGTAGTAGTAAGTAATTGTGTTTTTGTGTTCAGAATGGCAAATATATTTTATGATGGGGATGTCTTCAAACAAGAATTAACCTTGGGAAAAACTCTTTACCAGCAACTTGTGAGTGTTTATTGTTTTTCTAAACAATTCTACATGGTCAGAGATCCGGCTATAGTCGTCAAATCGTAAGCACTTCTTTTGCACCAGTTGGGGGCATTCCCATATTGCTTACCAAATTATCTAATATTGAACTTATTTTAACAGAAATTGTGAAATTGTGTACTCATTGCGGACTTGGACATTTTGGCTTTCCCGGTTTCACTCCGAAATTGTACTTTGCGAATCAACGTTGGCAGATCAGCAACTATTTTTTGAGCTTCTCTCCAGTCTAATTGACGTAGTCTTTTTTACATTAGAAAACCGGGCACGGATTGACCCTACTATTATCACTGCTAATGTAAATATGTTTACTACCCTTGTCAATGTTATTCGCACGCAATACATTTTTCAAATGCCTTCTGTACAAGCTTTGATACAACAAATCTATCACATAAAAAATTCGACAGCCAGAGAGGTAAGCAATGTTTTTTTGTATCATTATGCAATAGTACTAGATTTGCCTCTATATTTTTAAATCTCGCTGTCTCAAATAAGAATTAAGAATGGCAACTTTCTTACTTCAATTTAAATTTAATTCTTTGCAAAAACTGATTGTAGTTAAGGTTAATAGTAATGAGGTTATTACTATTTATTTCAGGATTACCGTACGCTTTCAAGAGCGGTTGCTTCAGTATTACTACTTCCTTGGCAAAGCGTATCTCAGCAGGAATGGGAAATGCGAACACAAATCTACACTTCACACATGAAGGTTTTATTGCAGGAGCTGGGTCAAGCCAATTCAAATCCTCAAGTAATAATTGAATCACTTGTTATTCTGAACGACCAACTTGATTTGCTGTTGACAGAGTGTTCTAACTCGAAAAAAATCTGCTGGAATGTCATCAAAGAAGTAGTTCCTTTTTTGCAAAAGATCACTGCTACGTATTTGCGGCAACCAGGTAACTTAGTTGAATAGCTAAATTATACTACTGTCTGTGTAAAATTATCGCTTCCCAAGACGTTCGTGTTCGCGTTGGGCGCGGAAAGCGAAATGCACACTGCCTCTCCTCGACGTGTTTTTGGAAGATACTTTTATGTAGACAATGCATGACAACTAATTTCCTAATTTTTGTACGGTTTGTTGTAGACGTGAGTGAGCAAATACTGTTGTTCTTTCTGAAAATTATGGAAGTACTTAGACAGCAGTCAGGAGCGCAATTTTTTGAAGAGACGATCCGAGGGTTTCTCTCATTATTTTCTTCTGAGAATCTCATTAACGATCTGCTACGGGAGACAGAGTCCTCATCGGTCGTGGTAGCAAAGTAAATTTTTCTTTAATAATATAACCATTTCGACGATTGTCTGGTTGACTGGTTTGTTTGTTTTGAACAAATAAGGTTTCTGCAAATGTTGCAGTTTATGGTTAAGGATCCTTCTCCCTCATTCCGGAAGTTTTTACCTGAAGGTAAGTAAGGCTTACTTTGATTTTATAAACAAATTTGTTTTTACATTCCGTCAAAATGGCTTTCAGCTCTTTCCATTTGCTACGACCATGTTTACCCTGTGCTGGCGCAAAGGTCAACCCCCGATCTGAAGATACCGTTCTTTCAATTAATCCGGGACACTTTAACTTATCGGTGGAATTACTTCTTCCCAACACTTTTACTTCTCCAGAATTCAGCACCTAATTCTCGAAATCAAGTTGACCCATCCGTTAGTAAGCGCCTGGACGAAATTTTGCAAAGTATTGGCCATTCCTTTCTTCAACCGGATTTGGAGATTTTTAGGTTTAACCTTGGAACCCTTACCGCCTGGAATGAAAAACACGGGTTATATCAAAAGTTGAGCTCTCACGATCGAATTATAGAACAGTTTATGACAGTTCTCCTTCAAGTCTTAGTGCAAAAGAGTCATGATCTCCTGAGAGATGAGTTAGCTCGAGTGCTACACGAAATGTCCTCAATTGACTTTCCGCGATTTCGAAACAATTTTCTGTCTGATTTCCTGCAGACAAGCCTCCCTTCGATGTCACAAGACCAAAAGCAATCCCTTTGTCATAAATTCTCTCCAGTTGGTGAACCTTTGGGTGGTGGGTACAACAACAATGAAAACTGTGATAAAATTGACTTCCCCAGTTTTGCCCTCCAACTGAATAACTTCTTAGAAGACTTTCGATATTTTTATTTTCTCGCTGAATGTGAACGTGCAAATCAGGTTCAGTCCCCTGACCGGACTCAGGGCACTAGTGATGTCTGAAATTGTTGTAGAAGTGGCAATGGAAGATAAGATAATTGTTCCCTCCAACTGAATAACTTCTTAGAAGACTTTCGATATTTTTATTTCCTCGCTGAATGTGAACGTGCAAATCAGGTTCAGTCCCCTGACCGGACTCAGGGCACTAGTGATGTCTGAAATTGTTGTAGAAGTGGCAATGGAAGATAAGATAATTGTGTAAGATGATTTATTCGAGTGAGTGAAATAATTGTTGTGTTAGTTTTGCTAGTTAAATTAAGACCACATTAGAAGAGAAGCACAAACAGAATTACTGGCGAAATTGTGAAATTTTGATGTTGGATTCACGATTATTTATAAATTTTAGAGATTGTGGTTAGTAGTATTAATAAAGTTTTTAGTTTTTAGTTTTGTTGCTACACGAGTTTAAGTTGTACGTTTAATGTGTAGTTGTAAGGAATCTAAATTTTTGGTGTAGTTTGATACCAATAATGAAACAACGAACAGTTGATTGATCTGGGCACCAATCAAACGCGACCGACTTAATACTTACTTTGACTGATGTTCAAATGGAAGAAAAATTCCAAATTTTGGCAGTTTATTTGTTTTTTAAAAATTGGTACATTATTGGAATTTGTACTGGCAGACATTCAGTTTTTTTTGACAAAGTGTAAAAATGGAAAGGGGGGGGGGGGGTAGAGTGTCCAGATAATGGTATGGTGATAGGGCTGAAAAGAAGGTGGCGGATGGATTATTTAGTAGTAGTAAGGTTGACCAGCAAATCCAGCAGCTCCTTGGTAAAACCCTTGTCCTCCTTGGCCGTAGAATCCAGGGGCCCCGGAATGGTACAAGGCAGGAGCTCCGGAATGGTACAGGGCTAGTGCCCCCGAATGGTGCAGGGCTGGACCCCCGGAATGGTGCAGAGCTGGAGCCCCGGTATGGTGAAGAGCTGGAGCCCCGGCATGGTACAGGGCCGGAGCCCCAGCGTGGTACGGGGCGGCAGCCCCATTGTAAAAAGCTGGTGCCGCAGCGGAATGGTGGTAAATGTTGGGAGTATTGTACGCAAGGACGGCTGGATTCTGGTAAACGACAGGAGCAGCCACCAAGTGTTTGTCAACATCACTGGAAACCGATAATCAGTCAATTAAACCTCAAATTTAAATAAGTACAATATTGCCGATTTTTGAGATCTCACGTTCTGGACAATGCAACGGCAGATGAATGCCCGTCTTGATACGCATAAGCTGTTGCTTGATTTCCAAGACCATCCCTGACAACTTGTGTGTCACTGGATGGGGCCAAATGCGTGAGCAGAACTCCGGGGGCCCCAGAGGTCATGCTGACTGCGATTGTCATGAGTACAACAGAAACCTGAAGGAACTTTGTCAATTAATTTTAAAGAATACGAACGACTCATTTTTTGAAAAATTAAAATGTATGTGTTACTTACAATGGTGAATTGCATTGTGTGGGATTTACTTTTGTAAAAATACACCGAAAAAAATATTTGAGAGTTCGAGAAGCTTTTTTTACTTGCACGTCGGATCTGAGAAGCTGAGTGAATGTGATAATGGTTTGGCTCAGCCGAATCTTATTTATACTTAATTTTCCTTGCATTCAATTAGCCAACTCATTTGGGTGGGACTTCGTTTTTGGGCAAGGGATTCCGCAGATTCTTCGTCAAATTTAATTTAATCTCCTTGACAGGTGCTGCTGGTGCTAACAATGCTCCCCTCCTCAACTCACGCATTGCATGATGCATGGCCAATTTCTTGGCGAGGATCATCACAAGGGGAAATGCCTTCCCAATGGTCCCTAAAAAAATCTTTGTTGCCATTAAGTTCAATGTCATTTCCATTCAAACAAATTATGAGCCACCCTTGCCAATCTTATTTGTACTGCCCGAGAACTAATCACATCCTCGTGGGCCATCTTGTCATTAAATCGTGCAAAATACCATATGAACATAATTTCAGTTTACTTATCTGTAATTTAACAATTTTCTATTATATGCGATGTTGCAGAAGCAAAATATTGCATGCGGTCGATGACTAAAGTGTCAAAATATCAGCTCGAACGCATAATATTGTACGAGCATGGCTATTCTTTGATGCATTCAAATTCTAGACCTGGGTGTGTCGAAAAACAACAGGCGAAGCATCTCAAATAAATTTGTTTCCAATTAATTAACAAATTAGATTTGATATTGAATTTGGATTTGACGCAGCAGCGTGGTAATGGTCAAAGGAGTTTTTCTACAAGAGATTACCTATGTGAATCTGTGAATGTGACGCACGCAAAAGAATTATTAGTTTTATTAGGTTCGCTTCATTTCCTTGCAAGAAAGGCGTTTCCTTTGATGAACATAATCGAGTGCGATCGAGTGCGTGCATGCCTCAATTCCTCAACTAAAACCTTTTACATATACAAAACGTGTGCTCTAGTATGGGAGGACGAGGAGTGAAGTACAAATTAGGGACAAGTACAAGGTTTAAATTACAATTTTTTCGTTTAATCCCTTACGTCAACATAACAGGACACAGTAAGTACGTTATTTTATGAAGTTGATTTTATTTATTGTTTACAAATTACAGCATTACAGGACAGCCTGAGAAATTATTACGTAATCCTCCAATCTGAGAAAAACAGTAATAACTGAGTAAATGGGATTCAGGTTGAAATAGCTTTCTTACACGCAAGTACATAAGATCCGACATTGATCATGCTTTTCTGATTAAACGAGGACATCTTACAACTTGTATACTAATTTTCGAATTTGTTGAATGTTTTATTCGCATAATTACGCAGCTAGAAACGGCACATTAGTGTTTTCGTTTTTGCATAAGTGAGTACAAGACTACTTATTTGTACAGAAATAATATTGCATTGCATTGACTGGTAAAACATCAGTAGTACTTTACAAGGCAAAGAAGGCGTTCGGCGTTCATTCAGGTTTTAGTCGTAGCGTTGAGTTTCTTTCGACCGAAACCTGTAATTTGAATTGTGGCATTTGTACTGCATGTAAGTATAAATCAGAAAACAAGCTCTAAATCAAGATACACGTGTTGTGAATATAACCAGGACACAATTGAAACGTAATTTGAGTCATGCCTTGAGAAACTATTTTAATCGTTCCACACGTTTCTCCGTTTCCCTGTATATCTTTTTTCTATTTACTGCACGATAACCTTGGTCATCAACCATCCATCCCTCATAAAGTGAAGCACTCCCGTGGTGTAATCTCTTTATGCTTCAATTATTTTCTCATTCCAATTACTCATTTTATTTTTTTACAAATGTGATTAATGAGTGAGCAGGATTCTGGCAACTCCAGCTTCACACTAATTTTAAACCTTTCCCAAATCCGCCTGTTTTTAATGTTGCTTCCGCATCCTAGAGTCGCATTCATGATCACACATGTGCTGTTCAAATGTACATGGGATACCGTCTGGAGAATATAGTGCAAGCGTTTCTAATTGATGTTGTTTCAATTTCTACATTTAACTTCCACTCAACGGTAGAGTAGTTTGGGTATTGCATAGTTAAATCCGAAATAAATTAACGGCATGGATCACCAATGAAGACACACATGCTTTTTACACGCAATTCTATCGTTTGGCTTTATTTTGGTGTAATAATATTTTTTAACATTTATTGTCGGATAACATTGAATAAATAGGCTTGTACATTGAGTAACAAGTTTAGATTACAGAATACAATAGTTCGCATTACAGCTTTCTGTATACAAAAGTAAGATTCAGATATTCAAACTAAAAGTGTCATTGGTGAGGGTAATATAACGCAGGAATTATTTTAAATTCAAAACGTTTAGGTCAACCTTTGCATTTCAAAGCTTCTTAACTTCTTTTCGTGGCTCAGGTCTTAAATTGAAAGAATCATGCACCTCTCCATTACCAAGTCCACTTAATTGTTGAGTTGCATACAATTGGAATTTAGAAGACCTCAGTAGCCTCCTTGTCACACTTGGCTTCCAAATTCGCACATTTGACCTCCGAATATTAAACCTGCTATCAAACCACTGCATTTCAAATGTTTGTCAAAAAAAAGGGAATTGATCATCATCCCACAAGTTGGCACATTACACCTATGATTATTCACAAAGTGCTAACGCACGCTCACCCCTTGCGTAACGGTTGTGATTTTGAGCACATGTAGTGATGATTGGCTTGGGTTAAAACAATATTGGCCCTCTGATTGAATTTTTGTCTCCTGAAGCATAATCTTTAAACACGACAATAGGTCGACAATGGCATGATAGAAGAATTGAAGGCAAACCGGTAATAACAAACTTAAATTCGGCAGGAAAGGCTCCGTGAAACACGGCGAATCCACGACTATCAATTGTTGCAAAAGTTGGTCTTGGTCATGAATTAGAATTGAGTCATGATAGATCTTCATTTCACACACGATCATCTCCAATGTAGGATTTGAGCACTTAAAGTCAACAGTCAAGACAATAAGTCATTTTCCTAACGATTCACAGTACTTCCTGTCCCAACCATAGAATTAAACTTGATACTCTGACCTGCACTATTGACATATAAATACTTAAGCAAACTGCACTTGTGCTTTATTGTGTCATATTGGGAGGAAAAAAAACTTTGTTGAATGCAGTTTTCAAGCATTTCTAAATTGGCAGGTCGTCGTGAATGCAGTAATGCAACTAACGCTTTGCAAGAATTCAAAGTGAAATTTTATTCAACAATAGTCATCCTCTATTTGACAAAATGCATTTGCAATGCAACTTGTTGTCGTAATACGGAATATTTATTTTAGTTTAGGAAATGCTTAATTTACTGAACAAAATAATTAATTCTGTGTAATGATGCGGTGTCGTCTCAAAACAGCATTTAGTCATCAGCAGTTGACAATTGCCTAGAAACTTCAGGAATGACGTAGCCTTCTAAAACGTGTTTTGCCGCTGCAGTAATAAGCCTGGGAAGGTCTTCTTTAAATTTGTTAAAAAGTCGCCTGTACCATGGGAGGGTCTGGCTGTGCTCTTCAACCAGTTCATCCAATTTCTCAGGAGTTACTAAATTCGGATCAAAATTGTTCTCATGAAGTTCCACTATGATTGCATTCTCTACTCTTTGCAAATCCTCCCGCAGTAGAACTGTGTCATCTTGGTCTAGCTCAACCTCAAGCTAAATAAACCACGTTACAAGAAATACATTACAAACGTTGCGATAAAATTTGAAATATACAATGCTTGATTTACGTACTTCCTTGCTCTGTCGACGGTAGATTCCTCGGGCTTCACTTTGGGGAAGGAATAATGACGCTCCTACCAGGACGAAACAAACACAGAAAAGTAAATTTGGAGACATATTTTCCAGTGTTCTTTATTTCAGAATTTAACTAAGGAGTTAATTACTACAACCTTTCATGTACTTTGAGTAACTCCAGGCTTGCACCCGGCCTTATTTAAATGGATTTGATACTGAGACCGGGAGGATGTGGCTTAGCTCTGGTTTTTTGTTTTCCAAAACGCGATTAAATGACGCGGTCAGGTTCATAAGAAAAATGAGTGAATCCACATTTTAAATAGTTTAGTTTGCAGAAAATGTGTCACAGTCTTGTGCTCTAAAACTGAAGGAAAACTCGAAGCGAGTACAGAATGATTAGACTGCGGTGCGCGGTGTCAATACTCAATAGTAGTGGTTTGCCAATATGTGCGGGCAGAGAAATTATTATTTTCTTCTTTCCTGACTATCATCACATTAATACGACTAATAACCAAATCTGCTATTTAGCAAATAATAAAATTGATGCTGTACACAAACAGGGCGACTTTAAACTTAGAATTCCCCTCTTACCTACCTCAACAACAAATGAAATGTATGAAATTTGAATGCCAAATTTGCGTAATTATGCATGCTGCCAGTGAGTAAGTTTTTTTTAGGAATTTGGCACTACGTCTGTCAACATTGAAATCGCAACATTGGTGTGGTGTTAAGTCTGGATTCCAGTTTTGTGGTCAGCCCGGAAAATAATAATTTTAAGAATTATGACAACCCCAAAATTTTGCTTTCATTCATATAATTATAAGACTGCCTACTAAAAGTCCATGGGGAGAAACTTAGGATCTTATGTCTTGTCGAGCGCCTTATCCTTCGATTTTACGAACACTGGACTTATTTCAGGGTGTTTACAATCAATTCAATGTAAGTTTGCAATGTGAGTTTTGAAACTGAATATATTTATCTTATATTTCTAATTAACAGCATGAAGATTTTGTTCCAAACAAGTCTACAAACTGGGTGTGCAAAAGAAATAAACCTTTCATCACTTTCAAAGCAACCACATCTCATTGCGTGTAGCATTAGTACATATCAAATCATAAGTGTACGGACTACATTTAGAGCTTGCGAACCAGTTTTTATGTATGTTGAACATGTCCAGCGCAAAAACTTGTCCGGTCTGGATGTACATATACAGGCATGCTACATAGTCACATTTACAATGGAAAAATAAAGAATCTGCAGAATGTGGGATAAAATTCTTTGGGTGCGTCTTGTGTCACATTCAAGGTGAGCACACTGACACGACACGCAGTGCCAGTAGATTTGTCCAAAATTTGCTGGACTAAACTTTTTAGGAAACTAAAAGCACAAAGTTCACACTAATTATCTTGGTTTTGTAAATTCCGACAAAATGGGAAAATCAAAAGAGCCCTTGGACTATCCTTCTAGATTAGTGCCCGGTGGATTCTTGATGTTCCGACTGAAAGGGACTGTAATCGAGTCTGTTTGGTGGCAAGTACTTTTTGTTGTGATTTACACGGTTGGAATAGTTTTGATTCAGGAGGATATTCCATTTTTGCATATGAATTTCCCAGACACACTTATTGATATTTTGGGTGTAGTGACAGGGCTGCTGTTGTGTTTTCGAACGGATTCCGCTTTTGCCAGGTAACCCACAATCAGCAAATACTCATTTAAAACTAAAGTTCAAACTCTAAAATACATACGGTAACAGATACACGGAAGGACGGCTACTGTGGTCACAAATCACAAATAATATTCGATGCCTTACCAGAGGGATTTGGCATGGGGTCAAAGAAAATGACGCAAAGGAATTAGTAAAGAAAAAATCCGCACTTGATCTTCTTGTTGGCTTTGCATATGCAACAAAACATTATCTCCGTGATGAGTACGCATACGATTACCCAGATTTAGAAAATTATGTCAACCACTTGCCTAAATTTGCGGCTCCGTCATCTGTTCAGCCCCTTTCGAAACAAAAGGACGACCTTGAAATAAAATATTCAGCCTATGATCGCATAGCACCAACAAATATTCCTATTGAAATTACATATTACATCTCGGACTATTTAAATGGATATAGCTATCAGGCACGTCGCACCAGATGATATTATTGAAGAAATGCAAGGAGGTAAGTTAAAGTTCTCACTGTTGTGCCTCTAATAATTCCTGAAGCAAAATGCAGCTATAATTTTCTATCTTTAAAACAGCTCTAAGATCAATGGTGGAAGCGTTGACTGCATTCGAAAGAATTCAACGAACTCCAATTCCTTTGGCTTACTCCGTCCATCTCCATCATTGCGTGTGGCTCTACATTCTGACATTACCTTACCAAATCGTGAATAATTTAAATTGGTTGACTGTTCCGAGTGTTGGGATTGCTGCATATTCCCTCCTCGGGATTCTGGCAATTGGTTGGGAAATCGAAAACCCTTTTGGATATGATACAAATGATTTGGTAAGTCAAAATTAAACATAACACCATGTACTCTCCTCGGATCATATTTATATCAGCGTGTTCAAAATGTAGCCGCTGGATGACTTTTGTGTAGTCATAAAATGTGAAATTGACATGATCATAAGGAGCAAAGTGATTCCACCGAGTGAATGGATTTACTCAAACGACAATCATCCACTGGCCCCACGGAATATGAGCACTTCTCAAGAATTGTCATATAAATCCCTGCCTGAATTACATGCCCTGCTCAAAGGTGAACATTATGAGGATCCGGATGAACTGCAAAAATCATACTCCCGCATGCGTCGTGTGAAGAAAGAAGACAAAGCGCCTCTTATTCACACCGAAACGGAATCCGAGGTGTGACCCCAGCAAAGAAGAAACCCACCGTACTAAAAATGCGCAAGGCATTTTTGAATCATTTGTTTTACAAAACAAATTGATCGCGTTGTAAATGTGTGCAATTAATTTTTTTTTGTAAATTGGTTCATACCTGAGTGTTTATACAACAAATTTTCAGCATGTCCTTTCACATCTTGAATTTCAACTAAGGCTATGTACTGCTCATGAGGAAGAACAACCCATCCAAACACACACGCTGTTTGCTATAAATAGTGTAACATTATAAGTGCAAAACGGTTGAGTCGAGTTGTTCTTATTTTAATTTCAAGCCAGGAATTTACTGGTGTTATTGTTTCAAGTAAGTTTTTTGAGCAGCATGTTGAGCAATACTCAAATTTGGTACCGCTTTGGTTTGTTTGAGTTTGCGAGGAAACCACATAACATCATTTTTAGATGCAAATACAACTAATAGCAGACAACTATCAGCGATGAGTAATTTTGTCCACTGTGATTTGGCATGTGAATCCAATCGCACAAAGCTTATTTATGCATGAACTTGAAAGTTTAGACCATATTAGACAAGCGTATTCGATTATTTCTGCCGTTGGCTTGCTACTGGAAATACGTTAATAAGGGGTTCGAAATTTCAGAACATTGCAGACGGTTGAGAATTTGAAATGTTCAATTTCAACAATACTTTTAAATTTATAATTTGGCATATTACAACACCCTTCTGAAACCTCATGTCAACGGGAAGCTATAAGCAGTAAATAACTTTCTTGTGCACCACTTTGCGCGTATTCTCAGAATTGCATGCCTGTTATATCCACCGCTGGATGAGTGTGACCCTTTTTCACTTGCAATCAAGAGTATTTGGTGAAAAGCACGGAGATTCCCTGTGGAGTGTATAAGGTATCACACTAATGGTTAGTGATGGGCT
>JAAXYW010003483.1:0-11535 GCA_036851895.1 Orthonychiurus folsomi | reverse complement strand
ATGAGATTGAATTATCCCTTGGGGCAGGCAGGTCAGGTAAAATGAAGGCAGATGCGAAGCTTACTTATTCACAAAAACTCGACCGGAGACAAAAAAAAACAAGTGCAGGAGTTTCAAATGTTTCAACATCATAAATAAAGCCCGGGACTTTTTAAGGAAGTGGAATCTTCCTCTTTCTTCCAGCGGAATTCCAACATAGTACCTTATTTCCCAAAATTAAATCAACCTGCGCGTGGCCGTGAATGAGACACGCGCTGAAGCGATGCGGTGCGTAGAAAATACAACGAGATTCAAAATTTAGAGCTTTAGAGAATGACGCATGTGCCGTACAGTATGTCACACCAGGAATATGAACTGCAAATGCGTATTTGCCTATCACTAAAAAATACGCAAAAAAATCTATACATGTCGATGTGATGTACATAAACAAGCCGTGTAAGTTGAAAGATTAAAAATAATCCGCGAGTTATTGTTTAATTGCAATTTTAACGTACTATTTCTATTTTGCCCATGGAAAAAGGCATGAATGAAGAATCTTAAGCCAGCAAAGTTAGTGTCCATTTGTTTGGTTGCAACTACCCTTAGATTGCATTGCCTTCATGGCCATGAAACAAACCCCAACAAGGGGGATTGAAATATTGTGAAGTGAACAACACAAATATTTAAGAATGGTCGGCTAATCCTTCCTTACACACTGAGAGAGTTCCAGCCGTGAAATTCGGGAGGGGTTTATTACCAGCATGTCAAATTACTACGTACAGCTACAGCGCAGCCCAAGCACCTTTCCAATAATTTTGGTTGCACTTTAACCGCCTCCATACGCTTACGGCATATGAAGTGTTTAATATGTAAGTGTATCAGACTCCAAGGGGTAAAATTCAATTCAAATAAGAAAACTATGTTGAATAGGCTTTGAAAGTGTCCACAACCCATACAGTTGACATAAAAATATATTGGAGGGTTTTCATTACTTTGTTAAAATACGAATATGAAGTTAACATTAAAATTTTGTGATTAGGTGCTGAAAATGCCAGACAATCATGGATGCGCTTTAAAAAATGAACTTAAGAGTTCTCCCCCACCAAAACCACACAAATACATAAAACGGGAACGTACGTCAGGATAAGGAAGGATATCCTTTCTGAGGGCTCCATCCGCGGCCATTCTTGCGTATAAAAGCGTTTCAAATGCATTTTAATGAATACATTTCACGAGTCTCACTTCGTTTTTGTATGTGTTATGAGTGGCTGCCTACAGTTCATCTTCATCTTAATAGTAAATCCTGCATGGCATACACTTTTATTCCTATTATACAGCACCCAAATGACCTGGAATTATGTGAATTAACAGTACGCTCGTATAAGCTCACAAAAGCCAAGCAAAATTCTCATCGGCAACTTATGTATTTCAATATTTCTCCGTTAAAATCTTCGTGTACGTGTCATGATTCAACCCTAACGTAAGTAAAATAAGTAAATCTATTTTGGCTTCCGTGCGTGCGGCGTGCGTCCGTCCGGTTTATTTCCCGGGAAATCCTTGAGATTAATTTAAAACGAAGCCTCTGACTGGGACCCAAAGGGCTCGGCTCCTTCAGTCCATGCATGGGCCCTTAATGTCTTGAAGTAGAGATCCTCAGTTTAGTATTGACATCCTCAGTTCAACACGGCCAGGCCAGGCCAAACTTCTTATACCCCTTTGTTCTCCCAAGCATTTGGTGGTCGGGAGTCTCTGTGCTCTTCCGTCCGTATTTTTTTTTGCTTCCCTTAAGTTACGTGACGTCGTACGTAGGATTTGAAGCCCGTAAGTAGGTCCGGCCCATGTAGCCCATGGCACACCTGCATCCTCTCTCAAAAGAAGGTGATCTTTGGAAAGGAGCCTGGCCTAGGCCTGGCCTGACTGCTTCCTTCTACTTCAAGAAGAAAAAAAAATAAGGACGGCGTGTGAGTGTGAGCCCTTAACTGCATTGCAGATCAAGAAAGAACATTCCAAAGCAATTTTAAAATACACACCGGCCCCCACAACTCTTGGGGAGGTACGTAAGATTGGGTGAAGCCATTCATGCATTTTTGACGAAGGGAATTGCAGGGTTAGAAGATCGCCAAAATCCGGGGAGGCGGGCATTCCATTCCAACGTAACGTATGTCTGTATGTAAGGGACGCGGGCGACTTGATCCAGTGCAGAATGCTTGCGTCATTCTAAGTCATGCCTGCCGCCTCTAATCATCCGATTTAGGAAATCTCATCACTTTCTCAAATCTCTCTCGGTGCCAATAATCACGGGGATCCCGCCTGCTTGTTTATGGGGATTTCAGGATGGGTGTATTGTTCTAAGAATTGGATTCCAATTTCTTTTAGTGATAGTGATCAGACTAGCGGTACTGAAAGAGGCGCTGAAGGTGACAATGGCGGCAACACTGAAGCTGGCCGTGTAGCTGTAGTGTTCATGCTCTTCCAGGCTACTATTTTGTACAAATGTGGGATGGATTCCTCCTGATCATCATTGCTACTTTTTCCTGATCCTTCATCGCATCCCAGTAACCATTCCTTCACACTACCCTTCTTGTCAGTACGGATGTGCCTAGATTTCTGTAGCATCACATAATCTTCAAGATGACCCGTAGTCTAAATTTGATTTCCACCTGAAAATAAGTTACGCAAACTCTAATCTTTTATTGTAACAGTCGTATTTTCTTTCGAAACAAATAAATTATATATTATATAATTTATGGTGTCCTTAACAATTTAGTTAATCATATTATATTCCAATTGCCGTGCCTGTAAATCCGGTGGCTGAGCATGCAAGTCATCCGGGAGTCTGTCGTGTGTGCTGAGGCAAAAGTGGATAGCCAAGAGTTTGCCATGAGAATATTTGGTGTGAAGAGCACACTCTGTTGTAGGGTGGTGGAACCCACGCCAACAGGGTGAAAGTCGAGTCGAAGCGTCTCATTCGTCCATAACATTCATTTTCCTTCTCAAAATACCTTAGACCGACATGACATTATGACTGCCTTCTGCAACACATATATGTGTATTAACTAATTTAAAATAAACCATTCACTTGCAAAATAATACATATGCAATACTATTTCAATTTTAAATGAAAAATATGCACCATTTTACATTAAAATTAATGAGGAAACGGGCGGGATTCCGACCTTCAATTCAAAGCGCAATTGATTTCCCCTTTGACATTTTATTTTGTTTTCGTCATTTCCGGCTTTGTCGGAACTGAGAACCACTTGTCGATGGATTTGTGGACGGAACGTGAAATCTTATTGAGGAGTCTTTACGGAATTCCTCCTCGGCACTTTAGCTTTGAACAAGATACGAGTACGAGGAGGGAAGCACGGCTAAACACACACACGGGTTTGCAACCGGTGGGTTCCTCGTAGCGTACGTACATATGACGAGTAATACACTCAGTCAGGCACACTCTCTCCCTGTAGAAAGGCCCCGTATTGATTCGATGCCGAGAGTAGAATTGCAATGAGATCACCCCCTCTCCGCTTCTGGAGAAAGTTGAAGGAAAAGACGCGCCGAGCCAAAACCCGGCCCTTTTTCCTTCGTCTTAGAATGGTGGGGGCACGGCACAAGTTTTGACTGTCCGTCCTGGCTCTGTGTCTCCTAAATCCATCAAACAGAGGAGCCCAGGAAAAGAAGCTAGTGCAGTACTTTGTGGTGCATGGAGAAAGTCTTTTCGGTTGGTGAAGGTAGCGAAAATGCTTTCCAATTTGCTTCTATGCCTTCTTCGGATGTGCACTGGGGAAAGGGATTGTCAACAATGTTGCCTGCGGCAGGAAGGGAGCCAGAAAGTTTTGGATTCTCTCACGTACGCGTTTTTAAACCGATAGAATCATTACCGTAAACATCTGATGGAACCCCGGGGCTGTAATCTTTCACCCTTGCTTGATTAACGTCCCCACGTGATGACTATTTAGTCCACTAGATTATCTGGAATTTAAATTAAGACGGGGTTACTAAATTTGGAATTAAGGTGGGATTATTGAAATTTAAAAGTTGAGACATGCTTATCTAGAATTACTATTAGGTTGGGATTGTCTTAAATTTGAATTAGTCCGGGATTATTGCAACCTAGAATTATCTCAAATGTGAATCAAGAATAGAGATATTTGTATTAAGGTAGGATTTTCTCAGATTTGAACCTATGTTGATTTTAAAAACGATCGAGCAGGATTGTGGAATGATTTATTAATGTTACATTGAATCATCAGCAAGGCTTACACATCATTATATTTTGCAATCATCTCAAGCTAATGAGCACATATAAATATTTACTGCCTTCAATTACCCTTCTGCTACTTTTCCCACTCTAGAAATTTTTTATTCCCAACAAATCAAACAACACAATTCCCCACAATTAAGTTAACCTCACCCCACATGTTATATTTCTCACAATTTTTGGATCAAATATGCAAATTCCAGCCACGCACCTTACATAGAATGCCGCAACCACTATTGTACTGTATCCTTCCTAAGCCTGAATTATTGATCCACCTTTACCCAATTCCAATTGACATCAAAATTTACATACGTGGGTTTCCTTCGCACAACGTCGTCCCATGCCTGCCTCCGCCTACGTACGTGCCTTGCCCGCCATGCATGCAACGCAAGAAACCCACGATTACGAATACGAAGCCCCGTGTACTCAGGGCACGGAAAAGAGGGACTCTTTGAACTGCAAAAATCCTCAGAAAATGTTATTCTACTCCCACGGACGACGCGGAGGACTTTCTCTGGGAGCAGAGCACCAGGAAAATGATTTTGTATGTACATACTATATACATTGGAGCAACCAGCACACGGGCATGGCACATGGCCTAAGCCTGGCCGGGCCTCGTCGAAGTTGTGTTCAGATATTCAAATTTCGATGTATACAAGAAGGCAAGCGGGGAAAGTCCTCCACAATGCCATGACATGCTCCATGGCAAAGCATGGCATGGCACGGGAGCCATAAAATGGTTAACAAGTAACAAGGAAGCGGAGAGGAAACATGAATGTCACTTCGCGATTGAATTTCCCGCTAACGGAGTGATGAACATATTTCACGTTCACGACGAGAAGACGCGTAACGTTGGGTGCCCCTTGTACAGTATACATGGCATATTTTGAAGAATGTGGCTGTGTGGGACCATTAGAAAAGCTCCCCCACTGCGTCGGATCTCTACTTCGCAAGGAGTTTGAAGGATTTCCTTAGAAAATGAGCGGGAGAAAGCTCGGATCTTCCCGGCTGAGTTTAAGGTCAAAAGTGTGGGCTCCCCGTTTCTCCCCTTGTGACTCATTCCTTCAACATGGCATGGCAATTTGTCTCTAACCCACCTTCCCACAATCCTACAAAATGTGGATGGACTTCTTGGATACAAGGAACTTATTTAAGCATGGGGAAAATGTGTAAATCGTAGCGCAATAAATAAATCCCTGGCACATGTCTTATGTACGCCGTACGCCACACAAATCCTAATGCTAAGTGTTAAAGCCTTGTGCGATTTGACTCCCATGCATGCATGTGCTAAACCAAACACTGCACTGCACTGGATCACATAGAAGGAGAAAGTGTCTTGAAAAATTTTTGGTTTCCTCAATAAAATTTTGAAGTGGATTTCAAAATATGTACCCATTCCGTTTAAGTCTAAAGTATTCACTTTGAGCCTTCCAAATAAAGGAAAGCAAAAGCGCTTCCCCCATCCAAAAAGGTGAAAGACGACGAAGACGAAAGTTTTTAATGATTTATCGGAGCATGAGTTGAGTCTAATAAACTTTTTGAAGGAAATCTGTGTTTCTTCAATCGATAAAACTTTTCTCTCCCTGCTTTGCCTTTCACCCTCTCCGGCAAACGTACGTACGTATGAAACATTCCCCCGGTTTTCTTCTGAGGTTTTCGATCGCTGAGAAAACGAAAGGGAAAGCGGAGCCCTGAGCTACGGCTCTCCTTTCTCCCCAATTCTAAACCAAGAGGACATTCACTACGAGCGACCGACTACAGTTATGCTCCCCTTCGTGGCATAGCACGGTTTAACTATGGGAACTGTGTTGATGTATTCATCATTCATCTTTTGAGGGGGACGATGGTGGGCGACGGGCTTTAGGGGTTCCTTTCCGTGATTCCACTGTGGAGAAAGGAAGAGGAATGACGGCTGTGGCTGACTTCTCAAGATTAAGTGATTTCTGAGGGCTTCTTGGCTGCATATTAACAAGATGACCGGAAATTAGGCTCAGGAAGGAAGGATTTTGAGCTAAACATGGGATTTGGATTGGAGTAAAATTTTTAGGTGGAAGTCATTGTTCACTTTGCAATCTACAATTTAGTAAAGGTACGCAATAATCAAAATATAGGTGCTGAATGTACATGAAGTTATTTATAGTCACAGCGAAGGTGAAAGGCATGTTTATTTTTAGATTATTTCCGGCCTGCCACACCGCACTGCACCCGAAGGTTGACGCCACCTGATTGATCTGAAGTATTACGTATGTATGGACGTGTATGTATACATAGGTAGCTTCTGAGTACGCCATGGTAAATCATGTTTGCGTCATTGTGTAATATTGCATTGCCAGAATTGCAAAATTAACTGAAGTTCCAGTATTTGTTAGTGTAGAAGTGTAGGCGTATGTAACGTGTTCCCGATAAACTTAACTTTGCCAATTAACAATGTGACGTTGGAAACTTTTTTATGATTGGGTAGGCCTGAGCTGAGCTAAATTTAAAATTTCCCACTTACCAAGAGTTTCGTATGTATTTTTTATCGTTTTCACTTCCTGGATATGTAGTGTTTGGTTGGACAGAAATATGTGGGCATTAGTACGCTATTGTAGGTGCGCAGGCAAAAAGGAAGTGAATTCCTAGTTTGAACAATTTTTTAAGGAAATTCAGATTTATTCAATTACATCGAATTTGTACAAGTCAGAACGCCCAATTTGTTCTTGCCCTGACCTAAATTGAAATTACAAATGTAGATTAAGTGGAACAGCCATGGCTGCCAAAAAGTAGCATTACACAGAGAAAGTCATTCAAACTCCTTCCCTCTCATTACGAATTTATTGGCTGCACTGGAGGAGGGTGTGGGGCTGGATTCGTATCGGAGAACTAGTGGTTAGACTTCCCCACCCTTGAATGAAAGTAAGTGGAATGAATCAATCCCATAATCGCCCATTCATCTGTTGATTCCTCGGCAAACACAGATGGAGTCGAATTGATGGTGCTAGGAGTCGTGGTTAGATCCTTCGTAACAAAATATTGCAAAACCCAATCCCGCCCACCTTTGGTTTATGGTTTGATTTCATAAATGCAATGGTCCAAATCCAGTGTCTACTACTCACAATTGTAACGCTCATTTGTTGTTTTGTTGCACAATTGAATTAGTAAAGTGTGCTGAGGATACAATAGAAATACATTAAGCACTGATTAACTGAACGATATTATATATATATATTATATCAGTTTGAAATAACCTCGCTTCTGCACTTTAAATGACAAACTCAAGAAAAGCACCTCTCCAAAATTATGGAAGACGTATATCAATCAAAATCCCTATGAAATTTGCGGTAATATGCAATTTACGGTCAAAATTTATTCTATTTAAAATTTGAATAAGCAGTGACTAAATATTTGATAAGGAATCCAGCTTGTAGGATACCCAGTATAACCCAAATATATTTCTATTTATACTTTCTGCATAAAGTTTTGTAAAATATTTGCGCAGTTGAGGGTTGAATTTAAATACGATAAACAACAATGAAACCAAGCGTCGCGTCAACACTGGACTCCCCATCAAGAACAATTAGCATGAATCAAATCCAGTCCGCTAAACCCAAGTCGTCATTTCCGATCCTTGACACTTGTAACAAATAAAGTTTAAAAGCCAGATTTCCTTTTGACGAGCTTTGCATCGTTTCGTCAGTCACAAAATATGATTTGAAGAAAGAAAAAGCGGCTTATCCTAATAAAAATGACTTATGGCTTTTCATCTCAAGAAAGTAAATAGGAAGTGGGGACCCGTGGACTCGGTTGCGAGAAGCGGAAGGAAGTGGGAGAAAACATGGAGTGGGAGCGTGAACAAGGCCCACCACGTTACGTACTATGTACATCCATCCAAACCGGGTGTCATGGACACGACTATGTATGTCAGCGGATATAAAAATGTCACCGAGAAGGGTCACTTTAAGGCCGCAAATCATAGAGATGGGCGTGTGATGACCAAATAGAAAATACTAACCGTCATGTATTATTTAAAGTGGATACTACGTCAAGTTAGCGCCTTTATGCCGCCGGTCATAAATTTATTACAAGATATTTTTGTCAAATGTACGTCTGATGGGTTAGACATGAGGTGTGTTTTACTAAACTCCTAAACTGATACATTGTGCTCCGAGTTATCCAATTTAAACTACAATTAGGAAGCTTAAACATTCAAAAAGAAATGCTATCATAATACTAAACTCCTAAACTGATACATTGTGTTTGGTAAATTTGACAAACGCAAATTACAATTAAATACAACCTGTGCTTCAAGTTATCCAATTTAAACTATAATTAGGAAGCTTAAACATTCAGCAAAGAAATGTTAGTATAGATATCATAATATTGACAATTTAAATTTAACAAATTATCCCAAACATCTCCGCACGCGCAACCAACAAATAACCCTTTCACTTAACCCCACTAATAAAATCCACCTCAAATTATCCCCTGGCCCTTAAACTCAGTTATTTGCACAAACCTCATGAATACAATCAGACTAATTATAATCAGGACTAAAAGGACTACCCGGTACCCCCACGTACATTTCTTCCCCCGAAACAATCTCGTAAACCGTTTATGTGAAAATTGCTTTGGATTTACGGCCCCCTCTCATATTGTTCGAGAAAACGGAGTTAAATTCCGTGGACCATCCACTTTCTCTTCTTCTCCGTCCGACTCCCTTTCTCCCCGTGCACACAATTTGCCAAAGTAGTTAACATTTTCCCTGGAAAAGAGCAGGGTGCTATTGCTCTCCTCTCCTTTGGTTTGGACTAGTCCAAGGAGAAACTGAGTTGGAGTTTTTTATTTCCTTTCCCTTTCCACCGCCAGCATCTTCCCGCTGCGCAGAAACAAAAAGAAAGTTCAATTGCTAAAGTTTCCACTTTCAGTTTCATTGCATTACAGGCTCACCTAACTTGGAGCAATGAACATTAACATAACATAAGGGCTTGAACTCTGGACCCTCGTCCGTGGCTCTCGGGGAAGTACTCGCTACCCGAATTTTTAGGGATCTTATTAAAAAATTCTAATAAACCCTGCATCAAAATAATTTTAGGACAACCGCAATATTCTGCTTAAACTTTGACTGAATTTTTTGAGAAAAATGGATATTGTGTATTGGCATGCACATTTTTATGAATCACCAGCTAGTTTTTTTTAAATCTAGAGTAATCTTTGAATATTTAATTGTATTGGGTGACCAATTATTGGATGTGACTGAAATACGGCAAGAAATTCCACACAATTCAAATGTTAAACTCCGCTCCTTAGAATTTATGCATTTCTCAAGGACTCGGCTCATTAGGAACCCGACGGACTTGATTATGTCGAACGAGTCAATGTTTTTGGCTTCCTGGAAGGAGAGGAAGAAAGGGAAGTAATACTGTGTAGTCGTTGGGCCTTTGCATTGGATTCGGTTCGATATTGACGCACCACCACCCGACTTTCTCCAGAAAATGTGTTTTCTCTCCAGAGACCAACCGAAGCATGGCTTTGGAGCCCAGGAATGTGTTGTGGGTAGTCCCTGGCCCCGCTTTCGTCTCCACAACCAGTCACAGCCCGTGTACAAATACATAAGAGAGTAGCTTAATTTTGGTTAAGGAAGAAACGTCATTTCGGAATGAAGGAAGGAGGAGAAAATCGGAGGAGACTCGGCGGCGGAAACCGGGTGTGATTATGCAAAGTAACTCCATTAGTAAAAGATCTTCTGGAAACCGGGAAAGCGTGGGGCATGGGGAGAATGTGATGCAAAGGATTAAGAAATTATCATCTGGATCCCTTGACATGGAAATATTGGTCCAACTTTCCTGGACTAATAGGTGTCATGATTACATGTACTTTTCTCTTTGTCTCATTTCTGCTGAGAGTTCCAGCAAATTTCTTTCCAGCATGACAATGACACTTGTGCTCTGCAATATTTATGGCAAGCGTAGGCCTGGATTCTTTTAAAATGCCTTGTACATTTGATCGTATTTGCAAATAGCACGGAACTTGCCAATAAGCCCTGCTTGAAGAGATACTTCCGTGGCGAAAATTATTTTCAAGCACAAGAACCGTTTAATTCATAGAACATACTGAATTCGGCGGGGCTATTGTGGTTTGAACGTTATAATCACAAAATACAAGATATAATTATTTAGCAAGACACTTCAACGCAGTTTCAAGTAACCCACTCCAAAAACCTTATAAAAATGCTACAGTAAACGGAGGTTGATTGTTTAACACTATTGCACATGTTGATAAAATGGCAGTAGAATTTACGCACTTATTCGGTGTCCACACTGCCTCACTTGCTTTTATTGAAAGTTTCTTTTCTACTTTACCTGCAGTACAGTACACCGAGTGAGCCGTACCATGTTAGGATTGACACAAATAATGGAGGCATAAGGGGATGCCAAAAATTCTGAGATCATCGACCCCGTAAAAATCCGGCGTTCATTCCTCGCCATCTTTCATTCTTTCCTCAAAGCTCCAAATTCCAACCGAACCGGGTATTTCCTGACTGACACAGATAAACGGGTGGCGTCGATGCAGATGATTTGAAGACGAGCGTACGCGGATGCGGGTCGATGAGTCGCCCTTCATTCTGTTCAGATAAGTTCCCACGATTTTCGCGGGCATTATTCCCGATTTCTGAAGTTTTCCTTTACAGTGTATGAACTTAACTGGAAGGAAATACGGGGTGAGGGAATGCCGTTTTTTTCTCGGGTACTCAAAATACTTCCTTAGGGAAAATTTAAAAAAACTATTAGACAATCAGTCGTATATAAAACCACTTGTGATGCAGCAAAGCCCTGACATTTTACGACCGTAATACGGACCAAGCATAACATGGCATTGCAAACAACCCTATGGTTAGCATTGACTCCAAGATCACGATAAGCAAAACTTCCTGAGTACTCCATAACTACAAAAAAAAAGAAAAAAAGCAAATAATTGTTAACTTCATTCACCAGAAATTAAGTATTCACAATTGTAAAACATTTTTAACAGGATTAAATTGTACACTGTAGTTTAGTTACCAGAGAGCATGAGCAGTCCCGATGCATATGAAGTTTTACTCCACTCTCGTCCGCAATATCAGGCCAACAAATTTCAGTATCCATGTTGACTTCCGATGTTGCCCGTCCTAGTGCCCTTAAAACACACTTGGCAGTACTTAATAAAGTCTTAAAAGACTAGAACACCGAGCACAATACTATTGAAATATGCACTAAATTAAGTACGAAAATAATTCAAAAATAACAGGACTGATGGACTGATTAATGTACTCATCTTTT
>JAAXYW010003482.1:0-11536 GCA_036851895.1 Orthonychiurus folsomi | reverse complement strand
TATTGAGAAATTTTTGAATGAACTCCAACCTCCTTGACTGGACGAAGGATGAACGTTAATGGAGTGTGAGTTCATGAGGTCAAGCCCAGTCCATGTAGCAAGCAGGAGCAGGTAAGGTCGGTAGCAAAGGCGACAAGGTTTACTCACAACGTAAGACCCAAGAATTTATGAATGAAACGGAAGAAGGTGGGTTCCAAGAAGCCCCGATCACTGTCAAATTTATAGTAAAGGAATGGAAGGTGAGTGAATGAGGTTGACCCGACATGGACATTTCTTCCTCCATTCATTCATAAAACTCAACATCCAGAGTCAAGTGGTCGGCCACGTTTTTTGGTTCAGCGCCAAGCAGTCTCGGCCGGCCAGTCTTGAACAGCCGGAAGAATTCTCTAATTTCCAAAGAATTAGCTTGTAAAATGCACACCTGTGCCTTTGTCCTTCCTTTTCTCCTCCATCGGCTTCTTTTAAAAAGTTAACCGACCGCTTGGAAAGGAACTGCCATGCATTGCCTTCCCCGTGCATTTTAACATGTCATGCTCAGAAGATTATGTACGTCCACTTCCTTTTTGATTCAAAACAACCGTCACCGCCCACATTTCCCTTATTTAAAAGAGCTAAACGCGCCAACATTCCATATTTTATACCATTAAGTATTTATCAACTAAAAATGCTGAGGAAATATTGAGAAGGTGGTGGCTCGTACGCTGGGCTCCTAATTATGCGTCATCG
Organism: Orthonychiurus folsomi; assembly: GCA_036851895.1. Classification (NCBI taxonomy): domain Eukaryota; kingdom Metazoa; phylum Arthropoda; class Collembola; order Poduromorpha; family Onychiuridae; genus Orthonychiurus; species Orthonychiurus folsomi. Next base: position 10,810 of record JAAXYW010003482.1, on the reverse strand, counting down.
TCCTTTTCCTTATGGTCACCTGTCTCAATGGGATTGGAATGGATCCATGTTCCTTTTCCATGTGGTGATCCATTCGAATGATTAGCGGAATCAGAGGAGATGACAATGATTGATTCATCAATTCCTCCAACTCAACCGCCAATGATTACTCCCTTTGGGTGGATTGGTTTTCAATTGAGCATCAGAGGATGTATGTATGTAATGTATCCTCGCTCCCATCCCTATTCCCTCCAATAGAATAATTTATTTTTTTAGCCTCAACTTTGCAAACAAAGGACACTCCGTGCCTCAAACTACTCGGAAGGAACTAATCGTTTTTTTACCGCGTCCTTTGATGAATTCAAAGTTAATAGGCATTCAGGGGCTAAAAATACGTTATTTAATTGAAGGGTTGCGCGTGCGCCATGGCATGGGTAGCCGCTTCATTTTCCCACTGCAATTCTGCACGGCTCCCTACGTTATGTGCATGGCCTTTTATCCCTAATGCCTTCAATGTGAGACTGAGACCTGCTGGTCATTTTGTAGCATTGACATTTTAATCATCGCCTACATGACGTTACGTTCAAATGATGACAGAGTCAGAATGGAGAGGAAGGGATTAAAAAGGAAGGAAAAATATGTAATGCAGTAAAAAAAGATTTAACGGTGGGTGAGGAATCATAAAAATGGAGGGTGAGCATGAGTCTACGATTGGATCCCTTGAAAGGAATCCGATTGTCCAAAGAAATGATGGAAGGAGTAATGAAGTTCTCAACTACACTGGGATGAGGAAGGACATTGAAAAGAAATGTGAGGGAGTCATAATTTGTGGTTTTGTGGAGGTAGTTTTGTCAAAGATGGATCCGTCGTGTCGTTCGTCGAGCCTTTGGTTTTATTTCCGTTGACCATTGGATGGGAGGCGGTGTTGGACAGACGGAGAAAGGGATTCATCCATCCTTGGTTGAGCATATTGCGAGATGGACATTGAAAGGGGGGAGATGATGGTGTGATCTAAAGCAGAATAAAGTGCTATATATGAAGTGGACACAGGTGGATGTAATGACTTCTGAGTCAGGGCCAAAGAAAAGGGATTCCATGGCTAGTGGTCGAGTAATGCAATGTGGGATGTAATAAGAGTCCATGACTTTATACTTGCTCAATGTTTCACAACTTCCGTGCCAAGGCCCATAATATTATTTGGACGTTCCGTGCCGGAGCAGGGGTTCGTCCAGCTGACGACCGACCGACCGACTCTTCCAGTTTTTCCTCCTTTCCAAATCCGAGGGAATGATTCCGCAAATATGTGGGCAACTGTGACCACACACAAAACTAAGGAACTATTATGACCTAACTAAACTCTCCCCATCATTAACACGGTCATACCCACCTCACCCCTTCATGTCGTGTAGGGTGGTGTACGTATTCCTTCAATACTGTACATACATAACTCACACGTGGGAATGGAGGAGCGGAAAATTTGATGACCCAACGAATAAATTGGGAAACTACTTTCCCTTTTGGAAATAACTTTCTTGTTGGGAGAGAATTTAAGACGAGATTGAAGGGCGGGGTGGAGTTTTTATGAGGTGAGGTGTATGAAGAGTGGTTAGGAAGGAAGTGGACATAAAAATTTGGGGAGGATAGAAGGGAAAAGAATCTTTTCCAAGAGTAAATGGGGAAGGGAAAGAACGGTTGGAAGATGAAGAGGAAGTGCGTGGAAGGAATGGAATTTTTGGGTGTAATAAAAGACAAAGAGGGAAAACCGGGGGAGTTTCATAACATGTCGTCGTATCGTAGTTTTCCTCCCATCCACGGCTGCCCATTGTCTCCCACAAAAAAAAAACGAAGAAGGAAAGTCGAGCGACCAACCGACGGCGGCATGGCATGGCGGAAGGGAGCCAATAGATTGTGGCATATCTGAGATAATATTTTTCTATAACGAGACTGAATCCTCTCTCATCTTCCTTTCCGTGGGAGTCTGTATTTTTTGGAGGCCGGAGAAAGCGGCGGCTCTTGGAAATGGATCCTGTACACCATACTATGGCCTTACCATGCCATGCCTTGGCCTGGAAGCCGATAGATCGGTAAAATTAATACAAATGATTCCCCATGAACAACGATATGTCAAGCTGAGGGCCATAACTCTCTCCTGAGTTGAGGATTTATAACTACTTCCTTCTCCATGGTGGCCTTTTCTCCTCGTCTCCAGTCACTCCATTCGCCTGGAGTCTGTTCCAGGTCCTCCAGCCCATACTAATGCCCTCCACCGACATCATCATCTCTCATCATTACCCATTTCATCCCCACCTTCCCCCATCTCACCAACACTAACCGGAAAACCCACGTGGTATGCTATGGACTACCTACTCATAGACTAGCTCCATCCCACTTCATTCCCAGCATGATGACGCTTTGAGGGACTCCAACCCTTTGACAAAAGGTATGGAAGTAAGCATCTACGTCAAACCTATGTACGTATTTCCCATTCCACATTGAGGAAAATCTTATCAAACCCTGGAACCCCTTCCCCGCAATTCCAGTCTTTATCTTTGGGAAATATCGTTGAAAGAATAAGACACAAAGTGGGATCGTCTCGACGGACGGGGAACCCTTTCCCCGGCTTTTTCTCGCCAAAAGAGATTCGAAGCCCAATTTAAAAGCTTTCAACTTTAGGCGTGAGGACGACGGAAGGCCAGCCTATCTCATATCCCCTTCCCCGCCTTTTCCTTCAAACATAATGCCCGTCTTCATTTCTACTACTACTCAGATTCGGAAGGGGGGACGGGATTCCGGGGCTCTTTTACACGGGTTGTGATGACGGAGCTTTTCACAAGCGACCAATGCAATGCCGTCTGTGGCCTATACCCTCCATTTGCACAATTCATCCATTTCAATCACTCAACGCTTGACCATAACCTCCGCCATATGCCACTGGCCCTTCATAATTCTTTCCTCACTTCATCTCACCTTCCAATCTGATCCACGCCTCCCGTTCTATTCAATTACATGTCAATCAATTACACCAAAGCAGTCGTGGTCGTGTCAATTTGAATCACAATTACTCCAGAACAAAATATAATTCAATGGATGATTTTTTTATGAATTGATTAATATTATGACTATGATATATAAATATACACGACGCCTTTATTATAATTATGTATATTTGAACCTATTAATTTGGAGCAGACAGACGCTTGAGCTGGGAAATATTGTCATGAGTTGACTTTCAATTAAGTCAAATCCAACAGCGACGATTGAGTGAAGGTGGGGCTGGACCAGAACATAAATCCACTTCCTCACCACCACCACCGGAGTGTCAGAGAAATCCCGGGCTGCCCCCAAATAATGAGATCAATTTGTCAGGGGGAATGTCAACTCCAGGATTTATATGAGTCTAATTCAACTAACACTAAGCCAAACTCTGTTGTTGGGATTGATTTAATTTCGGGAACATTTAAAAAAATATCCCTTACGGTACATTTAGCAGGAAATAAACACTCCACGGTTTGGGATCCCGCTAAAATCCTTTTGTGGTCATTAAGCCCCCATTAAAAAATATCGTAAAGCCTGGAATTACAAGTATTAAAATCCTTTGGCCCGAACGAGGAAACGACGAAGCCTTGACTTGGAGCAATTAATAAATGAAGGGGGAGTCCTTTCGTGTACAGTACTACCCGTGTTAGTTGGTACAATTTTGAAGGTTGGAGAATATAAGGAAGGGAAGGGAACAACAGCTGGTCCTTCCGTCCTCCTTCCCCTGTTAGTGAACATTGCAAAGTTGGAGAAAGTTATAAAAATTTGGAGTTGAGGCGGAAAGGGCGGGGATTTGGAGGGAGTTAATAATGTTGTGGGAAGATGAGTTGGAGGGGAGCGGCGGGAGGAAAGGCTGATGAAGAAATGAAAGTGATGTATGGGCCCGCTGTATTGAGTTTTTGATGTAGGTAAAAGTGGTAAGAGTCTTCTCGGGGCCCGTGAAACAGATCATAATAACAATCCCCTAGCCCACCACACCACAATCAATATGCAAACCACTACTCATTTGAATACAGCCCGCCCAAGGAACATCTCCGCCTGCCTTCCTTGCATCTTTATTTTCTACCTCATCCTGTATTTCCAAGACAAACTTCATCTCCACCAGTTCTTTCTGTGTGTACTTTTTCCCATACCTTCCAAAGAGTGCATAGGAGGGGAAAGAAAAAACACACATCTCATATGGAAAACATTCAAAAAAAACATCATGGATGGGGGAGATCCATGCAATTTCTTCTTAACATCTCCACATGTCAATTTCATTCTTCATCTCCTTCTCCCTCAAGTCACCACTCCGTCCGTCTTCATTTCTCAACAACAATTCTACTGAGTTGGATTTGGAATTGAAGTACATTGGAGTGGAGTCACATGTATGTAACAATTTGTGTTTCTTGAATAATTTAATCCTACTCGTATAGAAATGACAGAAGGGATGACATTTTAAAGAACCGGAATTTCTGTACTCAGCACTCCCCCACTAATTAATACTAATTCTCAAACTTAACAAGTTGCGACGAATTGCGTATTTGGTGCATTCAAATCCGCACTTAAGTTTCCTTCCTTTCAAATTCCCAACCATCCATGAGCAGATGTTTAAATAATAATTCATCCATGGGTTAATATTCGTAGGAGTGAATACCTTTGATTCGGATTCATTAGCCAGATTGAAAAAGGAATTTAACGGTCAATGAGATGTTTAGTCACGAAGATCAATTGTAGATCCCAACTATACATACATCTTTTGAAGAGGACTGAACATGTTGATTGTGTAGTGGTTTAGCATTAGTACTGCATTCCATGTATATCCTTGCGTGCACCTTCAAATCCAATGACTGAATTAGCGGCAGTTACACTACACGGAATGGACCGTATGTCTTGTCAATTCCTTCACTAAATATGACACGTCCTATTCACAATTAAAACGACCAATGAATTCATCCTGGCTAATAACAATTTGAATGTATTAGAGCCTACTCAATTCCATCCTTTTCATTCCCATCCGACACGACTCTTTAACCAACATCCAAAATGAAACGAGGTAGTGAGTGACGTGGCAGAATTGCACACGACAACAACGACAAAGGGCGGCAGACCAAACAAATATGACTAAAAGATCATTTACGAGGCCTGGAATGGATTTTAAATGGGAGACGGAGTCCAGGTGTGCGCTGACCATGAGATTTGTACAAATGACTCAACGCAAAAGGCGATGGCTTTCTTTCATCTATTCTAGTGCTCAATTTGTAACAACCCATTTTCTGAAAACGTAAATAATCGTATTCCCAATGTGTAAAACTCGAAAATGTAATTATAATTTAAAATAAACTGTATTATACATAAATGAATGCAGTATTGAATTTTAATTTACGAGTTCAATGATTAATGTACTCGTGAGCGGGGTATTTGAACTAAGAAGACGCTAAGTCATTTTATTGAACTCATAGCCCAGGTTTCTAAGTTTTACGGTGGTACGACGTTCAATTTTCCATTCCTTCTTTGTTGTGGATTGTAATGTATAATATGTGATGTCTATCATGCGACGTTTTATTGTTAATTAAGTACATTCATATGTTAATATTTAATACAGCGAACCTGACAACAAGAGAAACTTAGAAGATACAAAATGTCTTTGGGATTGAAAACGCGGGATGACAAGAAGACCTCGAGGATGGTTTGGCAGGGGGGATGGGGGTGGGGGATGATTGGTTCACTCAATGACATGACATGGCTGGGGTGGCTCCAAGAACGAACGCGTGCACCAAACACATCCACACACACGCACACTCCTCCACCAATCAAGGATGAGAATTGAACCGAAACGATTTAGAACTTCGACGTGCCCCTTTTCCCCGAATGAAATGACTCCCCCGACCACTTCATTGATGATCCGACAAGTCCACATGATATTTTGATTTTTTGGCTAATAGGTGATCATCCATTAAATCGTCGTCACACTCATCATGGTCGGACGTGTCACAGAGTCCCTCTGCTTCTTCTTGCTTTCTTTTGGCTGTCGCCATTTCCGCAGCGTGTTTTTTCCTCCATTTAGTCCTCCGATTTTGAAACCAAACCTGGAACCCAAAGAAAGAACACCCATTAAAAACTCTGACTACCTAACCCAAACCCGTGTAAGAAAAGGATAGGAAGAAGACGGGGATTTAATGGAGAAGAGCAATTAAACGGAGTTATATATGCAAAGGATGTTCCAGGGCTGTAAATCACACGGTCCCCTGCTTGCCTCCATCTCGAACCGTACCGTACGTACATAGGTAAGGCCCCCACCCCTCCAACGGAACAGCCCGCCCCCGAGTAATCAAGCCTAATTATGCCTTGTATTTGCAAATTACATGCTCTTTAGATGGTATGGAACAACCATCGATCATGGGGAAAGGATTTTCCCCGTCAGAGAGCTCAAACTCCCGCCTTTTCTCCTCAAATTCATTCCCAACGTAACTTAACCTTCCCCCTTACTCGTACTACTTACTATACATTGGAGTAATAGTCATCAAATTCCTACCATGTACTTTCACAACTTTCACCTTGTGAATCAAGTTTGGAATACGATATAATAATATTCCATGACTGGAAAAAGGCGGGGGCCTTCCCCCGTCAATTTCCCACCTCCCATTCCGTGGCGGGAGGAAGGAAAAGGCAAGCCGACAAAAATAGCCTCTGGAGAACGATACCATTTTCTTTCCTCCTAATGAAATTCCGAAGAAAGTACCCCTAGTATCATCGCTTCCTTTCATTCCCCTGCCTTCCCCGACGGTATACGTAGCGTAGGTATAGACATGGGTTCTATGAGGATTTAAAGGGAAAGTTAGGCTGAGGGAAAGAGTATTAAAATGGAAGGAAGTCAGTGGGAGTGTGAAAACAATAATAATGATCATTTCCGACTCCGTCTTTCCTTGAAGTGGAGTTAGTTTTCCCTGTGTTGTGTTTGCTGGCGGCGGCGGTTTATCTTTTGAGTCTGATTAGCATGGGATGAGGAGGCGTGGACAGAGGGAAGCGGGCCTTTCAAAACTTGTAGAATCCACAGGGGGATAAAGGGGAGGGGGAAATGCAAGGGAGGCTGTACGTTTCCCCTGTTATCATTCCAAATGAAGTGGAATTAGGAAAGCCCCCCCCCCACATCCAATTACACAACTATGCGATTAAGCCTCAACTCGAGCTTTATTTAAAGTACATTTTCATAAATGAGTTCTTCTCCAGGCGGAGGGAGGCGAGATGTGGGGTTTAGATATTAGATGAGGGACTTCGTGGTTTCCGCTGACTTAATTTTATTATCAAAGCCATCAAATCATTTCTCAAAAAACCTTACACCGGATCTAATCCTTTTACCACTTTCCCCAATGTTTACAGTTCCAAGCGACGCCCTCATACTCCCTCCCTTCCTAATTCTATTTGTATTTACAAGTGGGACAAGTATCGCCACACTTTCGACATCCAATCTCATACGCTGAGGATTTGACGGCTCACCCCCTCCGCCTCAGTTTCCCCCGCGTAACGTGTGTCGTAGACATTAATGACTTTGCATTTACAGCCTTGTAGGCATAAGGATGTATTTGTAAGTTCGTTCGGTTACATACATTAGAAGTTTGCAAAAGATTTAAAGCTTTATTTTTATTTTTGGGACACAAAATTACCATCATAAAATGTAAATATATGGAAATTAATGGCAAGTCATACTTTCCTACGTACAATTTAGACGTATCCACAATCTTTTTTTTTAAAGGTACATGCATGGATCAATTCAAATGAAGGGAAATAAAATCCCCCCGTCGCGTCTCTTTAAATCCAATGAATGATAAAAGCGGGTAAAATATTTGAAGGAAGGCGTTGGTGTGTGACTAATGAGGGAGATGAGGGAGGAGATAGATGGAAATGGATGGATTTGGAGTGGAAGAAAAGTGAAAGAAGGAGGAAGAGACTTGGAGGAATTAATGTTGATTAATGAAGAGAGAGTCATTAGCAACAAATGTTTTTTCCCTCTTGACACTCCTTCCCTCCTTCCATGCCTTGAAATCATCTTAAAACCATCACTTGTATTCCCTGCTGCTCCCTCCCCACCAAATAATTGCCCATGGAACAAACACACATTTCCCCGTAAACTGTCAAGGAAGTCGAGGCCAGAAAATTCTGATGATGAAAGGGACGGACGGGAGACATTAATATCTCCACACATGTGCTCAAATCCTTGGCCCTGTCTCTCGTCGTCGTGTCTTTTCATTGTCAACCAATTTGTCGGTTTATGGTCTTCGGGGGAACTTGGTGTCTTTGTCTTCCCGAAAGTGACCTCTCCGTCAGATCTCATCTCGGAAGTGATATTTTTATGAGATGACTCTCCCCTCTCAAATCCCATCACTCCGACCAACGAGACTACGACTACAACTCTGACTCAGAACATACAGTAGCAAAAAAAAATTCGTGTGTCGTCGTCGAGTAGTCAGTCGTCATGACTTGATTATAGTTACACACCGTACGTACGTACAACTCCCCGTGTGTGTGTGTATGTGTCAAAATGAATGTGGCCATGTGTGAGACAGGGACACGAGTGGATTTTGAGAGTGAGGAAATAAAAGCCTCCCGTCCTTCCATTTATGCTTGATTACGGACAATTTAATTTGATAAGGCCTTGCCCCTGGACTCCCAAAGTAGGGAAATGATTCCATTCTTCACATTTTATGGTACAACACAAGGCACGAGGGACTAATGAAAACGACAACGGATTTATTAATTCCACACACTCGCCCCCCCCCCCCCTTCTCCCTTTTCCCGCCACATCATCCATACAGGGGATCACAAAATGAGGACTTGACTTTTCCACTCTTTCATTTCATCCATTCCCATGTGTGTGTGCAAAGTATTAAAGTATTACGTGCGTACATACATAACGTGTACCCTTTTTTGCCACAAATTTGCATCCCTTCACATTTTACTCGTACCGTATATTGCTACGTTTACATTGTCTCACCGAGTTGGTATGTGGAGGGCGCGGGAAAGGAAAGTGGGATCCAATGGTAGACAGTTAACATAATGCATTGGGAGAAAAGCAAGACTTTCCGTTTTTATTTGGAAAGGGAAGGGGGGATTGGATTCCATTGCATGGTTTTCTGAATCATTTAGAGAAAAGTTTGAGGGAAATGTGAGATTGTTTCTGATGGGGAAGGAGGGAAGTGGCTGGGGAGTTATGGAGTATAAGGGAGAGGATGGCGGTGGAATGGGGAAGGGCGCCATCAACAGCGAATAAAAGTCCGAGCCATGACATGTTCAATGGACCATTTAGCAAAGAGTAAACGTTAAAAGTGAGACGTGATCCGAAGTGCATACAAAGAAACAGAGTTCGAGGAGTGGACGCGGATGAGGGGGGACGTACGGATTTGGAAAACTGCACACGGATTCCTAGGATGTGAAACACAAAACGCTTTCGTTGTCGAATCCCTCCTGCTCTGAAAGCTTTTCTGTATGTATGGTCTCAAATAATCAGATGAATGGGGACGATGAGACGGAAAATTGATTCCTTTGGTTCCTCTTTTACCCGGCCAGAGCCCGGTGAACCATGATTTTATTGGTGTTACATGGAATAATCCAATGACACTCCAACACGCTTCCCACTCACTACTACTACTTCCAACAATCAAATCATCCCAATGCCAAATTCCCACTCATTCAATTCTATTTAGTAGCTCCATTCAATTCATTAGACCACGGAAATCCAGGGAACAACTTTTAAAATCCTACGTCTATTTAATACGGATTTAGAATTCAATTTGAGGCTAATATTTATATTATACATACGATATACAACTTTCACATTTTGATACAGGAAATTCTCAGACCAAACAGACGGCATACATATATCGCACGCCTCAATAATTAAATGTATTCCTTCAAATGGGCAAATGATTTAATATTCTCCGGGCATGCTAGGATCTCAATTTGGGCCACTGCATGATGAGTTGGGCAAATCCTCGCTTTTCATCCATGACGAAAGTTTTTCTTTTTTTGATAATTAAAAAGAAAGCGAAGGCTGAATCCTGGCATGCATGGATTGGAGTGGCAGGGATTGGCGGAATGGTTAATATTGCCATGGGCTGTGATGGTTATTGAAAACCACAATGGGATCCTTTGGCTGGCTGGATTTTTTTTGGGTCCAAACTGATGGCACCAAAGTGAACAGATGGACGAAGGAATTGATATGCAAAGAGGAGTTGGGGTGACTGTAGGGACGAAGGCAACATACATGGATCCATGTCAGGATTGTATCTCCCCAAAATCGCCCATTGTGAACTCTCCTTTGTTCCAAGAATTTGACACACTCAACGGTAATAATGGATAACTCCGCCTCACAATACGATGGGGTGGAGAGAAGCCATCAGATCAGACTCTATTTTACGTCCCCTTTCTCCCCTCCCTTCATTACCCCATCCCTCACCCTAAAACCCATCCACACACAAAAAAAATTCAAATCTCCCATCCAAATACAAATATCAATCCATTTTGTAGGAACTAATTTGATCCACCCTTTTATACCCTGTGTATTATATGATACCCTCCCTAATACACACAACTATGTATTTTGTATTGTAAAATGAGCATGTCTTGTAATCTTATTTAAAATTGTTTAAAATATTATTTCCATGTCCTTGGTACTGTATCATGGAAAATATATATGCAATACTAAATAAATATGAGTTATAGGGTAAGGTGTGCTAAGAATCGCCGGTGTGCTAAAAATCGCCACTTTTTAAATAGAGCATAGAAATTTGAGGAGTCAGTGAGTGCATGAGCAAATACA
>JAAXYW010003481.1:0-11540 GCA_036851895.1 Orthonychiurus folsomi | reverse complement strand
AGGTACGTTTACTTTTAATTTTTTAATTTTTTTTTAACTAACGGGATAAACACTCAAATACCCGTGCGCAGCACGGGCAAGCTGCTAGTTTAGTACATGTTTTTCCCCACCAAGTCCAAAAGAGCGTAGACATGGAGAAAAACATAGCGTATCACAATGCCCCAAAATGGGGATATGGCAAAGAGCGGCGGGGAGATTTGAGGCTTGAAGTACAGGATTTGCATGTAGTAAAATTGAAGTTTACATCTATGGGTGTATTGTTAAGATTTTTAAAAGTTTAACGACTCGCATTTGTTTAAACGAAGCGGGGCGGAGTTTCTGAGTTTTCCTGTGCGTTTGAGCACTTCATGGGTCCAGCCAATCAGTGGACAAACTGACAGCAAGCTTAAGCTTTAACTCGGTTAGTTGCAATTTTGATTTTAATTACACAAGGAAATTAAAATACACCATCCTCCACCCACAACACACGCACGCTCACACAATCTACCGGGTTGCGAATAGCGGCGGAGTGTATACCGTATGACGATATAACAGTACATACAATATAGTCAGCCAATTAGCCAAATAGCAGAAATTTGCATATTCATTCGCCGTGCCATGCACATTTATTTCCGACGCACCTCACTTTCGGCGCGACGCCTCCACACCGAACCGAATAGTGATTCTTAATTTTCATTAACTACATAAATAAAATTCCAGCCCAAACCATCAAATCCTATTTAATTCATCTCAAGTGCAAGCGTGTATGATGTGATGTTCAGCTAAAGGTCAAGTCTATTCCGCAATTACAGCTTTGGAAGTTTGGGCTGGGTGCAGTACAGAGTGAGTGCAGTGAAATTGTGGTCATCATCGTCTGCAGGACATCGGATCACCATTTGAGAGGTAATTAATTACTAGCGAATTTGATGGGTTACGTGTAAGAACTACATAATCTGCTTTGCCAAACACTTTCAAATATCTATAATATTAAACAAGTTTGACCGTGAAAAAAGTTTAAAAAAATTCTAATGTCGATGCTGATTTTCATAAGAATTTTTTTTGTAAACTGTAAACACCCGTAAGCTAGTTTGGTATTGCTGATTTTCCCGAGAAATATTGAAATTGCCCTTGGCCTTATGCCATCATGGAATTTCAGTAGATAGGTAGTTCTTCCATGCGAGCGCCCAATTTATATCATTTGCATTTCCGATGATAACAATTAGTACAAATTAAATGTATTTGCTTCCCGTTCCGTAGATGACCTCCACCAGTTCCACGTCCGTTTTCCACTCCCGCCTCCACTCCCTCATGAATAGTTTCCTCGTGTACGAGACTCCCCACGCCCAAAATGCCGCCCTCGCCGTGACCCCTCTGGAGGATCTAAAAATGATAGCCCAAGCCAAATACGACAGCTGCCAAAAATCAGAGTCAACCACATCCGTTCGTGACCTCCTCCTCCTCGAGCTCCTCCAATGGTTCAAATCCGATTTCTTCAGTTGGATGGACAGCCCACCGTGTCCTCTCTGCTCCGCCAAGAAAACGAGTCCTCTCGGGACTTCCCCGCCAACCGTTGAAGAAACCGCCAAATCCGCATCACGTGTAGAAACCTTCACCTGTGACAAATGTTTTCCGACTACCGACTTGAAACCAGTTGTAGCCCGTTTCCCTCGCTATAATAACCCAGTAATTTTACTAGAAACCCGCGTCGGTCGCTGTGGCGAATGGGCAAATGCATTCGCTCTAATCTGCAGAGCTTCAGGATTTGAAACCCGCCACGTAACGGATTGGACGGATCATGTTTGGGTTGAAATTTGGTCAGAAGCGAAGGACACTTGGGTTCATGCCGACCCCTGTGAAAACAGTTGGGACAATCCTTTGATGTACGAAGTCGGATGGGGGAAGAAATTGAGTTATGTCGTAGCCGTGAGTCAGGATGATATCCAAGATGTGACCTGGAGGTATACCCATTCCAGGGGTCATCCGGATGTATTGAAAAGAAGGACGGAGGTGAATGAAGTTTGGCTTGTGAAAACCTTAATTGAGATGAGGAAGGAGCGAAGGGGTTGGATTGGATTAAAGCCTGGGCGAAGGGATGTACTGCAGTTGCGACTTGTGAAGGAACTAGTGTCGTTTTTGAGTCCGACAAGGAAAGAAGTGAAGGACGAGGAGAAGGTGGGCAGAGGGTCAGGGGATTTGGCTTGGCGGGTTAGGCGGGGGGAGACAGTACCGGGGGAGGAGCCTATGAGGTCTTGGTGTTTGGAGTTTAATTCGGCGGGATCCAAGCCTCCACCAAAGGAATTGGAGTTCATCTTGGAGTATTGCCCAGTAAAGGATGCTTACATATGGACTAATTCAGGGATTGGTGATAAGGGGCCAAGAACTCATGTCGCCTCACTGGGTCACTGGCAGAAGGGGGCCTACACATTCCACAACATGGTCCACAAGGAGGAGAGGGATTGGGAAATGGTTTATTTGGCGAGGGATGGTAAGGGCAACGGTTATTTAAATAATTTGTTAGTATTATTAGTCCTCCGAAATTTGGAATCTCGTTGCAGATGCTGGAAAAGCAGGAGAGATAAGCTGGAGATTCTCTAGCCATGGCAGTGCGAGGATCAACGGATTGGAACTGAAATTGACCTCGGCTGCTTTTAGTCCTCAGGCGAAGGTGTCCGTTTTCGTGTCCAATTCTGAAGAACAGGTCAATTTTCAAATTCCAGGTACAATTCACCAAGTGTTCGGCATACACATGTACTTCTAATAGCTGATTAACCTACAACTGACCACATTGCAGATTGCGACAAGGATGGCACGTGGAAATTCATAAAAACAGGATTGAGTTGTGATTGGATACTAGTCACCTGTGTTCTGGAGGGAGGCTCGAATTGGCAAGATGCTCAACTTTTCCGAAAGCCGATCCAAGGGGACCCTAATGTTCCATTTTCCATCAAAGTGACTGCATTTCAAGAGGACTAGAAAACATGTATATTTTTACAGAAAATCAGAATTTGTATTTTATTTCAAACGGTAAAATTATAAACGGCAGCACAACTCAATAAATGCAATTTAAAAACAATTCAAACTTGGTAACCGTCAGGTCCTAATTTGCGACTAGCTTAAGTTGTAATGGTACGTTTCCTCTTCTGGCTTGGCTACAAATAAATAGTTTCAAAAAAGTTCAAAACCCGCACTTAAAATATCACTGAAAAAAATGTAGCTCATTCGCGACTTCCATCACATCCCCCACCAGTTTCCGGAAATTTGGTCTCTGCTGAGGATTCAACTTCCAGCAGGGCAGCATAAGGCGGGTGTATACGATTTGGGGACAGGCGGGAGGGCACGGGAGTCGGATCCCTTTATCCAGGGCCTCCAGCATTTCCTCTAATTCATTATCCCCAGGGGAAAGCCCGGGCAATGTTGGCTCGTCTTCCACGCGGCCGTGGGTGTGAGAGAATATTTCAAAGATAGTGACTCCATAGGACCAAACGTCAGAATATTCGGAGTATTTTCCTGGGGGTCGGAGGCACTCGGGGGGATACCTGTAGGAGGTCAAATGTCACACCACCCAAATCTTTAGCTTTTCAAAATTTAATTAAATCTGCCCTGCGTACCATTTGAAAGGGACTTTTCTATCCGTTTTCACAAAATAGCAATTATCTTTTTCCAAAATCCGAGCCAGTCCCAAATCCGAAATTTTGACATGGTCATCATTGGCGACGAGGAGGTTCCGCGCCGCCAGGTCACGGTGAACGATGCTGTGTTGGCTCAAATATTCCATTCCCTATATAAGCAGTTAAACTTATTAATAACCTACTTAACTAAATTGCTAATCCGTAAAATTAGTCCCAACTCACATCGGCGACGTCCTGAGCAAATTTGACCAATTGCCTTAGTCCAGGCTTGGTATAATACGTCTTAAAATAGTGGGGAATGGAGCCGAGTGGTAAATACTCCATTATAATGAGTAGATTAGGGTCATGGACCACCCCCTTGACCTCCACGATGTTCGGATGGCACAATTCCTTGAGGATCTCAAATTCTCTTTGAAAGTCGGCGCTCTCCTTGTCCGGAATATTTTCTTTGTCCTTCATCATTTTGACGGCGACGGCCTCCGTGGATCCATCCGATCGCACGGATTCGCCCAAATACACGACGCCGTAGCAGCCCTGATATTTCAGGATTTGGCATTAACCTGATACTAAATATTAAATAATTAAAATTGATGGGCACCTCTCCCAGTATGATTCCGAGTGTGACTTGATTTTTCTCAAATTCATAGATTCCCCTGGCGGAGCCCATTGAGTAGCATGTTCCCATGCTGCCATTGTACAGTGACAGTTCTGGGAGCAAATCAGGTGACGGAGATCCCCACTATTTTAACCAAGAATAATTGTCATTTTAACATAAAAGCATCACATTTTGATTAACTTGATGATTTCGACCACGTGAACTCACCTGATTGGGCAACCAGGTCATTTGAGTGTTCCGACTAAAATTTGACCCTGATTCCTGGACAAATGTGCTCACGGTCCCATCTCCCGAGTCCTGAGGATTAAGAGGATTCATGTCCGAACCAAATGTGGTCCAAAGGTCACTGGAAATGTCAAATCCATTGTTGTCGCGGGAGAGGTTCCCTTCACTGGAGGTCAGGGACACGGTTTCGTAGGAGTGAACTCTCTTCGCCCCTATCACTGCATTTTTGGAAAAATTTAAACAAAAGTTATTTTAACTGGTTAATTAACTAACTCCTTAACTTGACTTGTATGCATTATTGTTTCTTTTGCGACTCACTTTGATACAAAGTGTGATGGATATCACGGACGAGGGCTTGCGGCTGTTTCCGAGTCCCGGGCTTTGCTGCCCAGCATTCAGTCATAAATCCATACAAATCCAGGGGGCATTTCTCCGGGCGTGGGAGACGCCAGCCGCTTTGGTAGTTCTGCCACAAATGAACACATGTTAAAGTAAACAATATTTAGTAGTCAGTTTAATTTGGTTAACAATCAAGTCACCATTTTGTATGTCGTTGGTGAAAGCTCTTGCGGTGGTTTGATTCCATATGAAAATATCTCCCACATCGTTGTCCCAACTGCCCAAACGTCTGCACTTGTGTAGCCCTTGACTAGCTGAGGTTGGTCCATAAATTCCGGTGCGATCCAGTGGACACTAGGACACAAATCCCAGGGAAATTTTAAAAAAATGAAAGAACGATTCCACTGGAAAAATAGTACAATACATGAAATTGAACTAACTCAAATCCGCTGCTCTCGAAAATGCTGGGATCCCCGAGTTTGACGACCAGTCCGGAGTCCGTGTGTTCTGCCACCATTAGATTGTGGCATCTAATATTCCCGTGTACGATTCCGTGGTCCTCCTGGAATTAAAAATTTGACCCGAGGGTCAAGGTCATTAACATGCAAAGTAAATTTACTTTGAGACTTGCTAATGTTCTTACAAGGAACCAAATCGCCTTTGCCAAATGGCTCGTTGCTTCAATCAGTTCAGCAGGTTCCACGTGAAGGGCATTTCTTCGCAAGTATTGGTCCAAGGGTCCGAAAGGCATCCAGTCCAATACCAGGGCATGGGGATTGCCCAGGACTATTCCCCTCAAATTCACAAGAGACTCGCATTGCCAAAGCACACATTTATCAGCTATTTCTAAAAATTCCTGAAAAATTAAAACAACAAATATCACAGTTTTGCAAACCGTAACTATTTAAATTTAAATCGATAATTGTTGGGAAAATATTTAACTTTTTACTCCAAATTGAACGTAATGAGTGCATACCACAAGAGCAAGATAAGTAAGATTACATACATAAGAAACTCCTATTCAAAGACACAAATCCTATTCAGTGCCAAACCTTACCCTCATAAGCCTGTCCTCATTCTCCTTCTTCAAGAATTTGATAGCCACATTGTAAGACTTGATTTTGCTTTGTTTCCAAACAGCTTTTACAACCTTACAAGTGGCCCCATCGAACTCGTACTTCTTTCCCCGGAATACTTGGAGGGATCGAGCGGATATGATTTGAGGGGCGGAGGGGGAAGCCCCTGGTTCGGAGCATTCCGCCTCCCGCTCCCTTTCCACAATACATTTACCGAGGCCAGAGGAATTTTGACCGATTTTCTGTTTTCGGCAAACGAGGAGTGGGGATAAATCTGGTGGAAAACGCGTAAACACAGGTAATTAACAAATATTTCATTTCCAAAAATGCATGTGTATAAAGGCGACTCACCGTACTCAGATGGCGGTAGGCAGTCCTTAATTAGGAAATCCGGGTCATCCAGGTTCACAAAATATGATACTAGCTCCGCAACCGTCGTATATGTTGTTTGAGGGGTCCCTTCAAGGAAGAATCCATCCGCTGAGTATAGGATTTGCTTGGTTCGCGGACGATTTCTAAAAGGCAAGAAACTCATCGGTGACTAAGGTAGAACAAGAACAGGTCATAGGTCACAGGCTAAATAACTCACTTATTTTCCCCAACAAAGTCGATCGCAAACTCCTCCAAATCTGTTGAACTTTGGCGAAGGATGAATGTTCCCATCTTAGTATTCGGATGACTACTCAGTTTTTGGTGGGCGAATTTGTCCCTGGAAAAAGGTTAAGGGCAAGGGGTTTTTAAATTCAAAAATTGCTTGTGGAGAAGTCAATGTGGGAGCACTTACCCGACCGGCCCATGGCATTTGATCATTTTGAGCTTAAGTAAGGAAGGGGTGAAGAGTCCATTGCAGAGATTAAACGTCCACTTCTCCGACAGTCTGTAGTGACCGTCCAATAAACTCACGAAGGAATTCATCAAATCCTGAGTTTTGAATTTGAATGAGATCGGGATTCCATTTTTACGGGAAATCTCTGCCGTGTGGCCACCCCGCATGGAAATGAAACATAATTCCTCAATTGTGCATACATGCTCCCACTGTGAATCCAAATTACATTAAAAAAGTGATCAATTTTCCAAAAATTGATATTACTCGCCAAAACTATTTTTTTTAACTCACATTATTTTTCCCAATATTTGTAAGCGAGAGTCCAGGTTGGGTGGGATGGAATGGGCTGACCCTGACAGTGGCGGGATACTCCTCTTCCTTAAAAGCGACCGTGTGAAATTCCTCTGTTAAATAGCTCGGAGCCAATTCCTCCATTTGACTGATATACTGGGTCTTGATGTACTTGGCATTCCGACACTTGTCCTGCCTTTTGTCTAATAAGACTGACAAACTCTCGTGAATCTTTTTCTTCAGGAAGAACATGTGCTGCTTGTAAATGGGTTTTGGTATGAAGGACCTGTAGTAGCATTTATTGTGGTATTAGTATTTAGTGTAGAATATTTAATTAATTAATTAATATAACTAACCTGTAATTGCTCTCCACGTCCTCTCTGGCCTCTCCACTTTCCTGGATGACCCGTAACATGTCCGTAATGCACAAACCGAGGGTTTCTCCTTTCACTTCATCCGTGCAAATCTCCGGCAAATAACCGGCGAGTAAATCCGCTCTCATTTGATGAAATAAATAGTCGAATGCGACTTCGTCCAATCGACTCAGATTTGGGAGGGAGGGTAACTTGAATCGGATTCGGAAATCCACTTGGTAACTTTTGGTAGGGTTGAATTTGTAGCATGGCGGGAGCCAAATTGACGCGGTGGGTGGGCTTTTCGGATGGCGAGCGACTCGGAGGCCAAACAAATGAAAAGTTAGTGGGCGGAGTTTGAGTGATTTAGCGGCGCGGAGGCAGATATCTTCCACACAAAGGGTGCTGGGGCACTCGATTTTTTTTGAGGGGCCGGTGAATAGGGAGATTGTTACAATTCCACTGGCGTCCATCTGGAAAACAATAGAATTAAAACTGTCAGAATTTGCTGATTAGGCAATAAAAGCATTTTATAAATTATTAAACTAAAACTGAAAACTTGTCCACCTGGAATATATGAAAAGGGAACGGCATGGTGCTGGCTAATTGTATCTAATATTTGTCTATTTGTCTATTTGTATTTAATATTTGTATATTGTAATATTGTTTAGCACCACAAAAATGGTTATGGGACAAGATTCAACGAGTGACTCGGATGAAATGAATTTCATTGGCCGAATGGCCCAACAGCTCTCCGGCCCAACTGTCATTATCATCATAGCCGGTGGGATCCTCACATTCATCCTCCTCTTCATATTTGCAAAGAGGCAAATCATGAGATTCGCTCTGAGGTCACACCGTGGACCACACACTCCGATCGGAGCGGATGCGAGCAAGGTCAGTCAAAAGTTGAGCACGTACACGTAGTGGCGCGTGCGTCGTTACGATTGAATTTGAATAACATCGGAATTTTAATCTGAATAATTATGATTACAATCTACGTATGACGACAGGCCATTCGACGGGAAATTCTGAGGCGGATTGAAGCAGTCCCCAAAATTATGTATGAACCACGTGCCCTTCGTGAAGAAACAGAAATGCTCCGACCTGATGGCACGGAGGTGCCACATGTGAGACCGAGTCATTTCTATCGGATGAAGGCTTTGGATGACACGAAGGATTTGGGTAAGAATAAGAAATAGCAAGCGTCACTAATAGAATGGACTGGACTAGCTTTTTAGCAATTGTAATGTGAATTGCAATTCAATATCATGCCTTTCTTTTCAGAGGAAGGAATCGTGAAGAAAAAACTTGGGAAACGACAATGCTTTGAGTCCCTCCGCTCCTTTTTCATTTTTATATTCACACCCACCGTGGATCCGAGGATCGTACATCAATTCTGTGATTCCTACGAAGCTGCAAGATTCAAACCCAAACTCTTTAATCTTGAAGAGTATCAAGTGTTCTTGGAGCAACTCAAACAGCTTGCGACTGCGTACGTAAATCCTACTTGCTAATTGAACTACATTATGGAGTAAGAAACGCCCAAATTAGCAGTAACCATGGATTTTTAAACTCAAGGCTAGGAACAATTAATCCAAGAGGTTCCAGCATTCGAAGCCCAGGGAAATCCAGTGGAACGAGTAGCAGTAGCAGTAAATGTAATCCGGACAGTTTGAGTAAAACGGAGTCTGGAACTGCTTACGTTCGACGTTTGACGAAGGAGAGACGAAGTAAATGGGCCCAGCAGGGACGGTCCTCAAAACAAAGTGACGAGGAGCACTGCTTGGCGGACACGACGGCACTTCATGAGATCTCCATCATTCCAGCAGCACAGGATCAGTCAACTGTTCTCTAGTTTAGTTTTTAGTAGGGTCAAAGGTCACAGTATGTTGTTCTCTGGAGCACAGCCATATTGATTTCGTCACAAATCTGCCACCATCTGCAACACAACAACAACACAAACTGCACGTTAATTACAAACAGTTAAATCAGTTCGTTATTGTCAAGATTGTTATTCATTACTTACATGAGAGTAATCACTGACTGATTGCATAACTGATTGCATATTTATGTACCGATGTACCTATGATCATGCCGCACATAAAGTATTTGTGTTGTTACTCAACTGATTACACAGAAGGCAAAGTTAAAAGGAATTAGTTGCAAACTAGTTAATAAGTTTGGACCCTATCCAATTTATTTAATCAACTGCTCTACAAAAACTTTCTGGAATGGAAACACAGCAAAACCGTGCAACTATTTGTGTAATCAGTGGGTTATCAGGCCATGAGATGAGTATAATAACAACGAGTAATTATAATTGCCACTAACTATAAACTTGACTAGACTAATCATTAATCAAAGTGTTTGCATTATTGCATTTATTTATGAACAGTAAAAAACTGTACTCCAGTGACTTTGTTTTTTGTTCAGCGACGCGCCGCCGTGTATTAAGAACCACAATAAACTACAAACTGAAATTTGAAAAATTCGCATTACCCTTTGCTTGTGCGTTGTGCTTGTGTTCACTTTCACTCCAAGAGAAATGCCGGACGGACGGAATAATAAATACAAATATTCTCAATTTATGAGCACTGTCCTCATTTCGTAACGAACATTTGACAATAATTCAACTTATCATAATGTCAGTTCAGATAAATCACTTAAATATTTGAAGTTCAATGTTCGTCCGCCCAAAATAAATAAAAGTCAAAGTCCAAATTTCTCAAAGGAATTTTCGCCCACTTAAATATCTGTGTGGGTGGGACACATGACTGCGGGGAAGTTTTCTGTTCACGCCTTGCCCCGAGTGCACTGCGATTTACACTACGCAGCACGGCAAGCAGGCAGGCATGGCCCCTGCACTGCACTGGATATTAAATTAAATCGGATATCGGACCAAATCTTCAGGGTTGGGCATATTACAATGGAAAGTAATTGCAATTACATATTACAAATTACACGTCGAGCTGCAATTACAAAATTACAAATTGCTGCCTGTGTAATAGCAATTACATATTACAAATTACATTTTTCTTTCCGTGTAATTACAAATTACATATAACAAATTACATTTCAACAAAGTTTAAGATTGCACGCACATTATTCATATGTTGCCAGCCGTCAGAAGCAATGATTTCTCATGGATCAAAGTAATTTGTGATTTCAAATCTAATTGGATTACTTGGAAATTACAAATTACAAGTTACATATTACACGCCAAGCTGCAAATACAAAATTACAAATTACATATTTATTCGGTGTAATTCCAATTACATATTACAAAGATGTATTCCGATTAAGTAATTCGAATTACTTGTAATCTAATTACAAGTAATATGCCCAACCCTGCAAATCTTCAAATTCAAATCCGATTCGTCGTACATTGGATTTGGATTATTGGATAAGATAGCTCATTCCAGTCGGATATCCAAAATTTAAATGTGGGTAAAAAAAATATGGATTCTTGCTATTTGATTTTTTTAGGCTTCCGCTTACACGCGCACGTTCAAAATGCATTACTGTGCACTGTTAAATTAATATTAAATGGTGTCCCTTTCTGTAATTCCTTCACATATCTTAATTAATTAAATTTGATGCAAGCCGGTTGTTTCGCTGAGATGGTGGTACAGTGCAGGTATTTTTTTAAATTTACAACTTCATAAAAATTCCCATAATGCAGCCATCATAGGGATCGGGATTTGACCTAATTGAATATGTCGGATTTAGAATTTGGTCTGCATATTGCATTCAATAACACTGCATTGCGTATTATCAATTCCTGCACCCGAACGCGAACGGTTTTATTTACTAACACTAGATAACTTACCCGGGCTTCGAGCGGGCGCGTCATCTAACGTCACTTTGGGTTTAATTCCGTCGAATGTAAGGCGTAATCCTTTATAAAGTCAATGAGCGGTTTTGTGTTTAATCCCGCGTAGAGGTGAGCAACCTGTATAGTTCGGCTACCCGACACGACCCGTGCTCTTGAAACAATTGCCCGTATCCGCCCATGCCTGTTTTTTTAAAACCATTAGGGTAAGGTGTGCTAATAGTCGCCGGTGGGCTAAATATCGCCACTTTTTAAATAAACCGTTAAAACGGTGGAAAAACCGAGCACATAATGATAATTTGCAAAGCAAATGTCAAAGTAGTCAAATGTGGTGCAACTAAACCAACAGACAAACTGCAAAGCTAATTATG